>CAUYPK010020819.1:0-144392 GCA_963574355.1 Loris lydekkerianus | reverse complement strand
CCTGTGGTGCATCTTACAAGGATATATGTGAAACTTAGTAAATGTAGAATGTAAATGTCTTAGCACAATAACTAAAAAAACGCCAGGAAGGCTATGTCAACCAGTGTGATGAAAATGTGTCTAACGGTTTATGAACCTAGTGTATAATGCTCCATGATCATATCAATGTACACAGCTATGAATTAATAAAAAAAAAAGAATAGTGTGTTACAAAGGTAAGTAAAATACTGAAAACAACTCTATTCTCTGATCATTAGGAGATAGATTTGAATTAATGACTTTCATATCTTTTTTCTAATATAGAAAACATACTGTTCAATCTTAAATAAATGGATTATAAATATGGGGACACAGAGAGAAAATGTAAAAGGCATTTTAAAAAAAGTTTTCTTTATCCTTCTATGTAAAGTTTGTAAGCAAGGATACATCCCATGAATGCTGTTGGATCATTTGGTTCAACAGCCAGATAATAGATATTTATAATTTATTACTAGTTTAATCAAGCTCCAGTTGTCTCTGCTCAAATATTTTCCATCTAGAAGTAATGTAACCATATTTGTCATGTTTTCAAATTTATATAAATATCGTAAAGCAATATTGCTGACGTGAGCTTGGTGAATGTACAATAGGAACATTTTCTAACAGTTCTTTTTTTCACTAATATTTAATTGAGACCAAAAAATTCCATAGCAGAGATCATAAAGTGGTGTCTCTCAGATTAGAATCTAGGATAATGTTGTATATACATGACCTAGATATTTAGCCAATATGTGAAGTTAGTGCTGATGTCAGGAAAAAAGCTGACTATCGCTCTTCTCTTAAAAATCGGAAGCTCAGAAGTGCTTTGTTTTCTTAGCAGGCCTCCAGGGGCATATGACTTAGTATACAAACTTTCCAAAAATTATTTGTCTCGGCCCATTTCACTCAACTATATTAACTGGTCAATATGGGCATTTGAATTTGTCAACCCCACTGTAACCCAATACTGAGGAACTCACTGTTGTGCAATAATAGAAAAAAAGAAGGGAAAGAATTTCTACTTTATCCTTCATAGTTGTGAATTACTTTGCTGATTCCTCACTGATTACTCGCTATAGGCAGACTCCGTGCCAGACACGAGCAACAAGGATAAAGACAAATGAGACCCATTCTCAGGCCTAGAGGAGTTTGTAGTGGGTAATAGAGACGGATGTCTAAACACACAGGAGGCAGTTGGAGCACAGAGGAAAAATATCTAATGGAGTTAGCAAGGGAAATGATGTGGGGAGAAGCTGTGTCTTAGAGGATAACAAAAGCCTAAGTTGAAAAAATGAAGGAATCCTTAAATTACCTCGCAGTCTGAAATTTTCATCATTTTATTTTATTTTAATTCTCTGGTGCTAAAAAATGTTTATACACAAATCTTAATTAATTTTGATTCCATGAAGTTAATATTTTATTTAAGTAAAATAGTTTTTATTTTAATTGGAATATTATTGGGTCATAGTAAATGAATATACATCTGTGACATAAAACTCAAGTATATCACGCATTTTCGATATTCAAGAAGTCCTCTCTGCCCTGTTTACATTTGAATGCCCTACAGACTCCCAAAGATGACCACTGTTTTGAAGTTCTTTTCCACACATACTAGATTTGTTTGTTCTAGAATTTCACATACATACACTATATCCTATTGTACAAAATATTTTTCAGTCAGTATAATGAGGAATATCCATGTTGTTGCATGTCTTAACAGGTTATTCATTTTTACTGCTACATAGTATTCCATTGTTTGAATATATTATATAATCCATTCTCCTATTAATAGACCCTTAGGCTGCTTTAGTCTGTTATTAGAAAGGTAGCAGGAACATTTATGCAGAAGTATTTTTGTTATAATAGATAATATTATATTAGATAAATATATGGGAATGGAATTTCTATATAGGTGTATGCTTAATGTTACAAAGTATCATATTTTTCAAAAGTGGTTACTGTTTTTTTTTTTAATTTGAAAATGTCCTTATTTTCTTCATTCATACAGGATATTTTATACATATTCAGAATTCATAATCCATGTGTTTTATGTTTAAAGTGTTTTAGCAATTAAAAGAATCCACTCTCTTCTTACCTCTGTGTGTCTAGATGAGAAGTCAGGAAAAACACCAGAGAGATTGGCCACATTCTGCAATATTCAACATGTCTCAGGCTGTTTCAAAAAGGTGGTATCCAAGGTGAAGCGTCCTCAGCAAGATCTGAGCTCCCTATAACCAATGACCATTATTTAATTTTTAAATCTAGACTATTTTAGAGTAATGGGAAGTTGCAAAGATACCACAGAGTTAGCCTCGGTAGTCATCATCCAGTTTTCCCCAAGGTTATACCCAATAAAATCCAGAAATTGATGTAGGAACAATGTGTGTGTAGTTCTGTTACATGTATCATGTGCAGATCCTGTAACCACCAAGATCGACTCAGTGAAGTGTAGAAACTTTAAATCCCTTTATCTTCCCTGACTTGAATTGTTTTAAACGTACCTTCTGTGTGCATTGAGATTTTCATCAGAAGTGTTATAGCTTTGCTTCAAACATAATTTAAGAAATTAAAGAGAAATTAAGCATAGTGGATGTTTTAAAAATAAATTTATGTGTATTTAAGGTTTATAAAATGGAATTATAAAATGCATATAAACAATGGTCCCTATCGTGGAACAAATTAACATTCTCATCATCTCATATAATAGTGCAAATATGCCAGATGAACAGGTCAAAACATCTAATATGCAAATGAGGAGTATGGTTAACCACATATTGGATTTGACCTTGTGTCTGTTCTTTCTAATGTACTGTTTTCCTTCTTGAGGTTCCAATATTCTATTCTTTGTACATTTCCTTTCTGTTTCAAGAAATTCCTTGAGATTTCCTTTAAAGCAGATTTGCTGATTACAACTTGTCTTAGTTTTTCTTTATAAGAAACTGTTTTCATTTTCTCTTTATTCCTAAAATATAGGAATACTGATACAGGATTTGAGAGTAACAGTTCTTTCTGTTCAGCACTTGAAAATGTGCTACTTCATTCTGATCTCCAGAACTACTGATGAGAAATCTGTTTTCAATTAAATTGTTTTCACTCATATATAGGTAAGGTGTTTTTAGGCATTGCTTTCAAGATGTTTTCTTTGTATTTAGTTTTCTGAAGTTTGCGATGTATCTTGCATGAATTTATTTGGAATTATTCAATTAGGGTACAGTTAGGTTCGTGAATGTATGGGTTTATATCTTTTGCCAAATTTTAGTATTTTTCTGTTATTTTTTCTTCAAATATTATTCTAATCCTACTCTGAGTTTCTCTTGTCCTCTAGGACACTGATGACACAAAAATTATGTCTTATAACTTGTGGTCATAAGGTCATATCCTCACAGGTGTGCGAGGTTCAGTTAATGATTTTTTTCATTCTTTATTCTCTCTCTTATTCCATTGGCAATTCTGTTTTTCTACTTTTAAGTTTATTCTTTCCTGTACTTTCCATCTTCCTGTTGTGTCTGTCTGTTGAGTTTATCAAATTTTATTTATTATATTTCTTCTAAAATTTCATTTTTTAATATATGATATTCCTTTGTTGAAACTTTCTATTTTTCCATTTGTTTCAAGCATGTTTATAACTGCTCACTGATGCATTTTTATGATGATGGCTTTAAAATGCTTTTAATATCATTTCAATGTCTGTGACATCATGGTATTGGCAACTATTAATTGCCTTTTCTGTGATTCTCAATTGTGTCCCGGTTAATTTGGGTTTATTATTATAAGACTCTTGATATTTTTAAAATTTTCTGTTTTAGCTGGTGTCCTCTGTCACTGTGCTGGAAAGGTCCTACTTCAGGATCTCTAGATGGGGGTGAAGGACCAGGTTCCCACACTGCACACTTTGATACTCCTTGTCATCGCTGTGTTTAAGTGGGATATCAGGACTTCCACGAGGCCTCTGGAGACAGGTCTCTGGCTAAGAGTGGAAGTAGTGCTTCCTTTCTAAGAGACATGGGTGGAAATCCAGTTTCCCACTCAACCTTTGATGATTAGGGTGGAGGTGTATAGATTTTCATAATTTTGGCTAGAGTATGATTGGTTTTCTGTCTTCCTACGTTACCATTTTGTCATTCTTTGGTTAGAGAGTCCAGAATTGGCGTGGGCCTATTTTTTTTTCTGCTTCTGCTGGATTGCTTTTCTAAGCACCTGGGACCTGGAGTATATAAGACAGAAGGAAAACCCAGAAAACTCACCAAGATGTTATTTCTCACATTCTAAGCTTACTAACTGGCCTGCTGTTTCTTTCATCTGTCAATTTTCTTACAATAAATTTAAAAATAATGTCCAAGGTTTATAGCTATATTTAATAGGAGTATTAAAGAGAAATGCATCTGTTAGATGTCAGCCCATAACCAAATATGCCCTGTTAATATATTTTAATAATTCTTTTTCATAACTACTATGTGCTAAATATCTTTGATTATAGCTTATTTATGCACATTATTATATCTTCAGGATTATAGTCTTAAAGAACATTAGGCTTCCAAAAAAGTAAGAAGCAGATGTGAAAGAACTGTGATAACCATTTTATGTTTACATTCCACATATCGTGAAACTGTTGCCAATTTGAAGTTCTCTATTAATAGTTTTATTTCCATTTCTGTAGTTATTAGTGAGGTTAGGTATGTTTCCTAGTTTAAGGAATTACTTTTTTTTACCTCAGCAGAACTCAAATCCTCCCTCTCATTGGAAAAGTCTTTCATAGAAATCTTTCTTTGATAGCAGTACCCTCCCAGGCCTTCATCTGATGTGTAAGACCACTCCTGGCTTAATATCAAATGGCTGATATTTAACATGATCCTGAGTCCGGGTAGAGTCTTACCCCCACCTTACCTCAGGTAGGCTCCACATCACTTTGTCATATTCCGGGGACCATGGACCATTCTCCTCTTGTGAGGTAACAGATGGTCTCCCAACCTACCTATTCTCTGACTCTGTCCATAATTGAGTTATTATGATGCTTCATAACAGAATCTTTACTTCCTCAGAGAAACTAATTAGAATAAATTTCTCTATTATGGGGGCTCATTAAACCAGGTCAGTCCTTCTTTATTGCTATGCTTGCTTATGTATTTATTTATTTATTTATTATTTGCTTGATATTTTTTTCCTTACTTGCACCCTTAATTCTATAAGGCCAGAGGTCAGAAGAGTTCTTTGACGTTGGTCACCTGTGCGTCCTTTATATGTGTACCATGCATTCAGTACTTAATCAATGAAGAAATAAATTAGAATTGTGTGATTTGGGGGGGGGGGGTAACATACTTTTATGGTAATATATGTGTGCTTGCCTTAAATGTTTAATTTTCATCATGTACATTAGAAATTTATTTTGCCCTTTGCCTTTAATTCTGTTTGACATGTTCTCTTTATGTTAATAAAGTAGGTAGGTCACCTCCTGAGATCTCCCTTATGTATTATAAACATTGTTACATGTTAAAATGTTATATCTCTGAAGTTATCTTAGGATAGACCTTGCTAGTTTTCTTAAAAGGCTCAGATATTTCTATTAGAAATAATTAGGAATAATTCTAATTATAAAAAAGTGGTCATAATATAGTTTGTACCACAGTAATGATCTGTTTCGTTTATAAAAGTTAACTGCAACTATTGACTCTTGCTTGAAAATTTGTATTTTTCAAGAAAGCTTATTCTGATTTATTCATATTTGTTATAAATTTATATTGCCTAAATATACTTTCATAGGTATCTAATTTATACATATCCCCATATGGCTTAATTATTTTATTCATAGGGAATACATTATGGTAAAATTTTTCTAGCAAAGATAGGTACAAAATCTTCAACATTCTATATAACAGACATTTAATCGATGACTCAGAAGGAAGGCCATATTGATAGAAAATGTTGATTTGTCCTTATTTTCTAATTCTGACATTAATGAATGAATCATTTATAATAAATACATGCATACCTCTTTCTGTCATGAAAGTTAATGTTTCTATTAAATTTACATGTAAAAAATTCCAAATATGTTTGCTGTAGAACAATCTTGTAGAACTTTTAAAACAAGTTTGAAGCTGATGTTACTGGTTCCATAATTCTAACAATTAGAGCCAATTTTAGAGTAACTAAGATATATAGGGCAATTTGCATTTCCAAAGTTTGTTCCAGTAAGCATCCCAAGGGACTAGGTATAATTGAATCAAAGCACAATTAATGACTGATACTAAAATTTCAGATCAAGCAAAATCACAAATAATGATGCCAAAGGCCAAATTAAACAGATGGACTCTGATTCTAGATTATTTTTTAATGAATGGCATCTGCCATTTTACTTCTTAAATGCTGTTTAACAGTATTGAAACTATTTTGCCAAAACTTTATTCTAAGCCATCTATAAGTAAAATTTTTAAAAGTGCATGTGCACATATATGTCCAGTCCACTAGAACAGGCCTCTGTTCATAATCATGTATCTGAAATGATACAACATTGAAATCACAGGTCTTCTTTCTTAATTACAAGCTACTTTTACATAAAGAATATCAAATAAGAGGGAAATGGGAGAAAATTCAGTGGCATTCATACTCACAAAAGTGTAATTTCATAAAATACATTTGCCTTCTGAAAAGCTAATTTTTAAGTTCAGGATAACTTAGGAAATACATCTGACTAAATAGTCTAAGGCTATATGATGTATTTTATACTTCTAATCATTGAAAATAAAATAACCTAAAGCATTCCACCTACAGCTGAGATATCATGTTTCTTGATCATTTTTCTAGGAAGTCAAACTGTTGTCCAAAATAAGAGATAAGTAGTTGTTACGAGTCTAAATTCAGGAAACATGACATCCCTCAACACTCCACTTCTGTAGCTGCTGCAGTGTTCCCATCCAGATCATTTCCAGTTTCCAGACTTACAAATTTATCACTCCTGTGATCACAGACTTTTTCAAAAACTTCTCATTTTTCCCAACACTGCAAAACTCTCAGTGTCCCAAGAACTTGTCCATTATATTTTTCACCTTGTGCCTCCAAATGTTCTGATCTGTAAGGGGGTAACCGAGCCCCGCGGTGTAACTTACTATTCCTAAAATGCATCTCTGTCTTTTTTTTTTTTTTTTTTTTTTTGCATCTCTGTCTTAATGTTAAATTGATCTTCTTCCTCTTTTCTAGTTTGAATTTTATTTACCTCATGCACTTTATTCTCTTTCAAACAGTTACCTGCAGTCTAACACTTCTAATAAGTAATTTTGAAAGCACATTTTAAAACATGTAGTTATTTTTAAGCATCTTTAATTTTTCATTTGCATTCAATTGCTTTCCAACTTCAAAAACATTGCTTGCCCATTCTTTTAAAATATTTTAAGAACATGAGAAAAGGGCAGTATAATATTTATTTCCGATGTTATCTCCCAAATGGAACATTTTTCTCAATTTGTTGCTTCTCCTTCCCTGTTTATATTTATTTTAGATTATTCTGTGAAGATAACTTTGAATATTTTACTCTCCTACCTTAATCGGAGAGGGTAAGAGGTTAAGCTGCTGTAGAAATTAGATCCCAAAATAAAATAATTTCAGGTAGATAAAAATATATTTCTCTATGAATAGTTTGAGCATAGAGAGTTCTACCTGGTAGGCCAGATACACTCACTAAAAGTCATTCAGAAGGACAGTTGCTTCCATTTTGAAATCTGATGTCAATTAAATTATTGTTATGGTTCCTATGGTTAAAACTTGGTATTTGCTATGTCTGTGCTTTTGCTCATGGGAAGAAGAAATAGAAGAAGTACAGAGTAAGCAATTTATTTTTAATGAGTGAAATAAAAATTTCATACATATTTCTCCTATGCATGTTTAACCTGTGAGATCTTAGCTTATAGATTCCTCTGACTGGGAAATGTAGACTTCACTTGGGAGATCATAGGCCTGGGGGAAAGGAAAGTGGATATTGAGGTGACAACTGGTGTTCTATTACATACCTCACTAAAAGTCTGAATATATATGTGTTCTATGCCTGCTTGAGTAATGTTTCATTTTATATATTTACATGTGATATAATTGAACCTTATTGTTACAGATATATACTTTCTGTCGCAGGTTGAAAAATACAGCTGCAAAAAGTTGTTTTGCCATTGGTAGCTTTTTGTAGCCTTTATTAATTCTTCAGCCTAATTTTCCTCAAGGTGAAATTATCATATTAAAGTATCAAACACTATTGGATTCTCCATGCATATTGTCTCTTTGTTATCTAAGCAAGTCATGTTGGTTTATAGCCTATCTGTATTAGTAATTCTACAGAAATAGTACAGGGTTAACACTATACATATCACTTACAAAGCCTTACTTACGTTATTAGTTAAAACATAGCTTTTCTCAGTGTGTTTGGGGAGACAATATTCTAAAAATCTCTTGGGCTTCTGAATGTCTTGTAAGTAAAAACACTGACTCCATTTTCAAGAATATTTGTAGAGCAAAAAATCATAGAAAATAGAAACACTGTACCTCAAGGGCAAAGGATAGCTGTGACTATAGCCTTGAAATATAGGAATAGCGTATTCCTTCAGAGCAAGGGAGGAATGGGCAGGTCATTCAGAGCAAGGGAGGAATGGCCAGATGTATCCTGCCCGGTGTTGTAAAGGGAATGTGTCTTTCAAAGCCTAGTGGGACTCGTCCCAGTGCTCTCTATAAGAGAATCAGTTTCTCTATGCTCAGAATTCCTCTGTTAGAAGGTAAATACTAATTGTTCTGATTTTATAAGGGATGTATATAATTTTATTTTTAAATTTTGCTTAACATTTAATCTTTTCTAATTAGCTGACTCTTACCATTTTCATAGGATGTTTGTAAACGTATAAAATGCATTATTTCATTATGTAATACCCATAATATGATTAAATATAAATCTATGCATGTGCATAGAGAGAATATCCGCATATTTAATAGACTGGATTTCTGAATAGAGAATATAGTCTCATTGTTTTTCAAAGGTCATGTCCTTCAACTAAACAACCTATTTATTTAAGTCTGACTCCAGGGACCTCACTGAGTGAAAGTAAAGTTTAGGTGTTGGTAAAAGTTTTATTTTATTCATTATGAGGGATTTAAAAATGTGGTGCCTAACTTATAAATAATGATATAAGACATGCCATTAATCATGCTGTTATTTAATTAGCACCACAAGTGCATATTTTCAGATGGGAAATGCTAAAATCATTTAGTGTTCTTCTATTTATAATTATAGGCAGATTAAAACCATTGCAAATGTTTACAATATTGATTATCTGTTCACTTCTATAGTTTGCTTAATGCACTTTTGTGGGCTACATCGAAAACTTAACAATTGCTTTAGAGATTAGTTTTCTTTTTCTTTTCTGCAAATACAGAAAAGTAAGAATTTTTTTATTGCAGGTAGGTATTTTGTAAAATCTTAATTTTATTTTTACTAAATAGATACACATAGTTTATGCATTATTTTTAGGAATTCAAATATTTTCCTCCACTCAGTGTGCTGTGTAAGTACTTTTGCAGTCCCAGTGATGTTTTGCAAAAATCTATTAGTTTACTAATATTTTTTTTCCGCTGAAGGACTTAAGTGGAACTATACTGGGTGGATTTATCACATGTTCATATACCCACAAAACCCACTTATATTTTGATGTTTATAGAGTTAGAAATGTTGGAAGAAGCAGAATTTGGAGACAATTTCCACTTGTCAAGCTTCCACTGGCACAGCGTTGCCTCTTCCATCGATTGCCAAGACCAGGTGCATTGCTAGCAGCCTCAGCTGGGGGATCTCCAGTGTGATGGATCATAATGCAGACTGTCACCATAATCCAAAAGAGCCCCAGGGCTGCAGCTTTAGCAAGGGAGGCACCTGCCGGCTGGGAGGTAAGAGTTGAAAGAACCCAATCCAGCTCCTACTGGGGCTTTCTGAGCACCATCCCCTAGGCTTTTTGGAATGGTGGCCTTTTTTCATCCCTTGACATGCTGAGCTGCACCAATTGGAGAGAAAACTTGGCATAATAAACAGCAGCTTCCTGGTCTGAAATATTCTGAGGCTCCAGAACACAGCCTTGCTAGTTTTTCTATATGTGGCTGATTACACAGCAATCTTGAAAGGGTGCTTCCTAAAAAATAATTGCTTTTAGACTGTATATCAGACTTGTTTGTGGAGTGGCCTTTCAAACCTGTATTTTAATAACACCTCTTTCCTCTTGTATTTCTGATGTGGTCTGCCAGGTGCTTGTCCATTAGTTTGCACTTGCAAATTGCACACAGCAAAGAATTAGATGTGGTTAAACCCTAACCCTAAACCTAATATACCAAGCAGCATATTTGTGGATATAGTGTATCCACATCTAATAGGACTAGAAGCCAGAAATGGGTCAAATCTAGTAAGGATAGACATAAGAGATTATTATGACATTTTTATTTGTTGTTACTAATATCTTTTAAGTTTTAATTCATTACTTATAAGACAAAAGTGAATCGAACACATTCCTGTGCTAAAAGTCTTGTTGCCAATGAAAATAGAAAGGTTGAAGCCACAGAGAAGAGTGGAGGGATAATGCATAAGGTACAGCAGAGCTTTGGAGGAAAGAGCTAATGAGTCACCCAAGGAAACGTGTTGAGTTGTTTCTCAAAAAAAAAAAAAAAAAAAAAAAAAAAACATTGTTGGCTTCTTACTGGCTCACTGGACTGGCCAGTTCACAAACTTGAAGCAGGTCTAGGAATCAACACTTTATAATTTTACCAGGTACTTCTTATATTCTTAAATTATAAAACTATTACAGACAACCTGGAAAGCAGATGCAGAATGACCCCCACCCAAAACTTGGTTCAGATATAGAGACTGATGAAGCCACATACACCCCAAAAGGTTTCAAGAAGATTTATTACTAACTTAAGAGAGTTTTCCTGGGGAGAAGAGGGCAGGTCTCTTACACTGGTACAAAAAGAAAGAAAGGACATGGGCTTTGGGTCTTTATTATTGTTATGGAGGGGGCCCAGGATGACAGTTCCAATACATGGGTGAAGCCTTACGCATTTGGATTTATTACCTGTGTCAAAGTGGGAAGCCCTCATCCTTTCTTATCTGCTTTGTTAGACGTGGGGAAGTAGGGCAGCAGTTAGGAGGAAGGCTTCAAAAGCTGTCAGCAGTCACACTTCAAAAAATTTAGTTAGATTCTTTATTATAACTGCACTGGTCTTTAATATTAAACATAATTCAAAATAAAAATAATAGATCTATATTCTGGAATGTTGCTGTGCACTGGTCTAGTCAGAGACACAGAGGCACACACTGTAGACAAAATGAATGATTTATTAAGGGATGGCTGGTGCTTGTTCCAGCACAGCAGCAATCAGCCATCTTTATTCACTTTCTTATATACCCCAAACCATCAGACAAAAATAATCCAAGAACAAGGAAGACAAAAGGTAAAGATGCCTTATCAGCATTAAGACAGCAAAATATGTACACAGCTTTCTAAACCAAGAACATCTTGTTTGGAGATAAACAACAATGGAGATGAACCACAAAGGGCTGGGTTGTCTGTTCTGTTTGCCTGCTTCTCTATATGATTAACTGAAAGTTTTTGTGTAAATAGAGGTAGGGGATTAAGTGCAACGGTCCATTGCCCCAGGCAGATGTTCTGTCTCCAGCTACAACTTGGTGAGCATCCTCTGGCACACTCTTTCCTTTAAGGCGCGACTGCAGCCCAAATACTGGAAATGTTCCTTCTTGGAGTCTCATACTTCAAGGAGCACAAATGAGACTGATTCACTTTTCAAGGGTGCAGTGGACTGTGCCCCTTCACTTGAAAGTACTGACTGATATCTTTAAGGCTGAACTGTATAATAATGTGCTTATCATTTTCTGTCATTATACCTTAACCATAATATCCATCATTGTTCTAGGCAGCAGACACAAAATTTGAAACTACGATTGGTGGGGGTAGAAAGTGATGAGAAAGTGACAGCATCAAGTCCCTACAAATAGGCCTACAACTGTTTACATTGAGATTGTATAGATGATTGTCTACACTGAACAATCCTGATGCTATTGGCTCGTTGCATGTTTATAAACACAGCGTATAGTGTTCTCCTGTTTCAAATATATGAGAGGGGAAAAGGAGATTGAATTAGCCATGAGCAAAGTGTGTTGAACAGTGACCCTTTTGGATGTTTTTTGTTATTTTAAAGTCAAGATTAATGTGTTGCAAGAAATACTATGGCCTTTCTGCTCTGTGGGTTTTGCCACAACTCAGACAAATGACCCTCCATAGTTGTTCAAAGTGTTGAAGCTTTTCTGCTGCTAGCGGTGGAAGAGGATGGATTTGCTGAGATTTTAACAGATTGACAACATCTTATCTTACTGGTGCACACATGCTTCATGGAGGCACAGAAGGCAATTTGCTCTCCACTGTGACTATTTATTTGCTTTTTAATTGGCTTGGACTCGTTTTGTACAAGAAACCATTAAATCATAGTTGAATACAAAAGAGGTATGTGATGGAGGAGAGCATCTGTGTGGTAATTTCTAAGTAAATAAATTATACCTATTCAAACACTTCACAGAGCTGTTACACCAACAATTAAGTTCTCGGTCAGCACTAGTTTCTGGAGATCTACAAGATTTCTGTGATTCTGATTAATAACCATTGTTCCTTCTGGTAGAAGACTTTGCATCTGTCTATTAATGGGATAGTGAAGGTGATTTAATGGGGACTGATACAATCAAGAGAAGTAACACATATATTATTCGGTAGATAAGTAGATGTTTAAGTTAAAATAAAAGCTATGAAATCACAAATTCCCTTTTTCTTTTTGTTCTAATTGCACAGATTAATTAAAATATATAATTATTTCATAATTTATGAATTATATGCAGTATATAAATTAAACCTATACAATTAATATTGCCTTACAAAGTAATAAAGAGTCATGAGTTCAAATCACATTCTTTCTTTAGTATACCATAGATTAATGGTCCACAACCTTTTGAAACCGGAGACTGCTTTCATGGAAGACAATTTTTCCACAGACCAAGAGGTTGGGATGGTTTTGATATGAGTCTGCAAGCAATGGATTTAAAATTGATTTATTATGGTCTCGGTGCAGTCCAACCTTTCTGCTGATCTGTATTTGTAGCCACTCCCCAGCACCAGCATCAGAGCCTCAGCTCCACCGCAGATCACAGGCATTACGTTCTCCTAAGGAGCTCGCACATACGGTGCACAGTAGGGCTCAGCTCGCCTATGAGAATCTGATGTCTAAGCTGGTCTGACAGAAGACAGGGCTCAGGCTGTGATGTGAGCAGAGCAGCTGTAAATGCAGATGGAGCTTCACTCCCTCACCTGCCGCTCACTCCGTGCTGTGCAGTCTGGTCCCTCAGGGGCGGGGAGACTGGTACCTGTCTACAGCCTGGGGGTTGGCTGTAGCCTTAGATTTTGAATGTATCAAATTCATTCATCTGTAAATAATGTTTTCTATCTTAACGTTACATAAGAGGAGCATCTAGCTTCATCACAGAGGCTTATTTCTATCCATGTGTAGATGATCCGTAAGATCCCTTTGATTCTAATGTTAAATTTAAAATTTTGAGCATGCTTTTGATAAAGTGAATGTTTTCACCAGTTCAGAATTTAAGAAAATTCCTGGCCAAAAATAATATGAAACAGATGAGCACAATGGTTTATGCCTGTAATCCTAGCACTCTGGGAGGCCAAGGTGGGAAAATTATTAGAGGTCAGGAATTTGAGACCATTCAGACCAAGCACAAGACTTGGTCTCTACTAGAGACAGAAAATGTTGCCAGGCATTATAGTGGGTACCTGGAGTCCCAGATACACAGGAAGCTGAGGCAGGAGGGCAAGAGGATCCCTTGAATCCAGGAGTTTGAGGTTGCTGTGAGCTGGGCTCATGCCACAGCACTCCAGCCTGGAGCCAGAGTGAGACTCTGTCTACAAACAAACAAAACAAAACAAAAATTATGAGAAACTCCTTTTTCTTTGCCAGATTAAACTGATTGTGCTTGTGTGTGCACCTGTGTGCATGTGTAGTTTATACATAAGCTAGTGAAAGGTTAAAAACCCATGAGGCAGTCATCAATTGAAAGTTTTTTTTACCAAAGTTGCTCTCATTTTTCATAAGATATAACATTACATAAGCAGTGTACACTACCTATTCTGGTTTGTCAATCCCTCGCTCTTACAATGTTCCCCATTCCCCCAACTCCAATTATCTTGTAAGTTTGAGCAGGGAATCTATACCATAATCTATCTTAGAAAGTCAAGGACCCTTCAATTCCTTACTTTCCTGGTGGAAAGTGAAATTCACCTATGTACCCCTACGCCCAACTTAATTCAATGAATTACACTTAATTGCAACTTTTCTCATTTACAGCACCATGAGAAAATTTCCACTATTTTCTACAATTAGCAAAAAACAAGTTTCATGGAACAACGCAAAACAATTTTACAGAATATATTACTCTTTGGTTCTTTTTCTTTTTTGTGATTTATTTTTAACAATCTCTTTAGAAAAAAATAGCTCAAGCTTTGCATTAGAATGTAACATTAGGGTGAACAATATTTCTTAATGTTTGCACATTCGTTATTCCCCCAGTGGAAGAAAGAATTTTTACTTGGCCATTAACCAAGAAGTCTCTTTAGATTTCAAAGCATAATTATTCAAATTTCCTTCAATATATGTAACCTTTCTAAGTAACCTTTTTATTTGAGTTAAGTAGGCATGGCATAGTCACAACTACTTATAAAATAATTATTTTTATCTGCATTCAATTTTTTTAGTCATCACAGAAAATTAATAATTGTATCTTTATTTTACTATGTGCCCATAGCATCTATAATATCAAATTTTGTTGAATGAATGGATGGGTGAATATCTATGCCAGTTACTGAACTAATTACTTTATCACAGTGGTTCTCAACCTTCCTAAGGCCCCACAATGTATTTTCATTGTTAAAAAGGGGTCGTAATCCACAGGTTGAGAACCACTTCTTTATTACATTATTAATCCTTATTAAATTTATAAACAGGATTTTATTATATCTAAAACTGATATTTAATGATTTCCAATGGTGTATTCAAGATTAAGAAGCAAACTAGGGAAAATAATTTGAGTCAGGAAAGCTGGACTCAAAAATAATCTTATTTATATTATGTTTTTTCTCATTTGTTGTAAGTCTAACAAATGCTTATGTAATGGTACACATTTCTTATTTTCAATTTATAGAATCAAAAAATGAGTCAGTAGTATGTGAGAAGTGAAACGAACATAACTTCCTATCCTTTTGTTTAACAGTACTAGGGCCAAACATTTTTGTTTTCTATGACAAACAATGCTAACTTCTAGTAAAAATAAGATATTGAGATAAGACTGCACATCAACTAATATAGGTTACTTTTAGAGACTCATCTCTCAGATTTTCTCCCTGATACTTTCTTCAAAACTCTCACCTTGTTGTATCTACAAATTCAAACCTTAAGTCATAAATGTTGGTTAAGGCCAGTTAGGACCCCGTGTCTGAAGAGCTGCCTGAACTGAAATGATGACAAGTAGCCAAGGGAAAGGACACAGACAGGCTGTCCTGGTGTGGCAAGTCTCCCTGGTGTATCTCGGAAAGGCCAAGTTACTCTGGAGTAAGTGTGAAGATGCGGTTTTCTTTCTTTCTTTCTTTCTTTCTTTTTTTTTTTTTTTGCAGTTTTGGCTGGGGCTGGTTTTGAACCCACCACCTCCGGCATATGGGGCCAGCGTCCTACTCCTTTGAGCCACAGGTGCCACCCAGAAGATGCGGTTTTCTGATAGATACATCCTCGTGCATATGCCATTCTATGCTTTATTATTTAGTGTTTTGTTTGCTATAGCATTTCTTTTAGTGTTCTGATGTTTTAATATCCATCCTAATTCAAGTTTGAATATGAAACATCTGCAAAAACATCTTTAAACCTCTTAAGAAAGTTTATTTTACAAATTCTTTAAAAGATACAGGTGTCTATTTTTCTCCTAAGGATGTTTGCAGGGTGTTAGGTGATTTCAAATATGTTAGGCATGATGGGAGAATTCTTTCTTCAAATTGGTTTTTTATGTTTTCTTTTTCTTTTTTTTTCTTTTTTTTGAATTTGCAAGAAGAAATAAATTAGCTACATAAAACAACCAGGAAGACTAATAATAAGAAATGAATAAAGGTGAGACTAGACAGAAGATGAAAATAACCTGTGTAAATTGTATTCTGCTTTTAACTTTAGCCAGGGGCTATGAGATACGTGAGTCACAGCCTGAATTGCTTTAACATTCCAAATCACCACGGCAATTTATTGTACATTTATAAACGCAAAGCAGTAGAGCGCATGAGAAGGAAATGTGTGAAAAAATGCAGAAGTCATTACGGATCAGATCCCGGGGAAGTTAAAGTCCTCCAGGGCTGGTCACTGAGGTGTGCACACTCTCTAACCACCCCTTAAAAACATCCTAAAATTTTTTTGAAACTCTACCTTACAGTCATATCCTGCTAGCACTGACATGCTTTTTCTCAAATTTCCAATAAATGCTCATGAAATTAAAAGAAGTGGTAAAAATATATAGCACGTGAAAATTGACTAATAATAAGACTAGTAACCAGAAATAGGATTGTATGGTGCAAGGCTGGAAAATTAATTAATAGACTACTTGGTTCCACTTAACAAAACAAACACATTTACCACCTTTCTCTTCCTTGTTTCTTTTTTAAAAAAAATACAAGCTCCACCCTCAATCTACACACAGAGAAAATTATTTCCTGAGTGGGTGTTTATACTTTTGGTCAGGATTATCATGCTCAGGTGTCCTGGCCACCAACAGCAGTCACATGAAACAAAATAGTGGTTGGTGGGCTGAGTGCTCAGGGCAGACTAGAGTAGAATTCTTGCCTCTGTTCCTCACCAGGAAAGACAGAAGGGAAGTGAATGTATAAGGTGCTTCACTTCTCTCCTTTGCTCTTTATGTTTATGACAGCACTGTCACCATCTACCCTCCCTTTCTCTGTACCTATTTAATTATGAAAAAGACAAGGTACATAGCTGTAGAGAAGAGCATTAATTTGGAATGGTGTTTGAAAGAGAGACAGCTGTAGAGAACGCAGGTTTTACAAGTGTTTTGGCAACAGTGGTTGACTTGCATTAGGCTAAGAATGCTATGGTAACAACTCACAGTGTCAAAGCTTAATGTAGACACTGGGCTAGAGAAGAGAACACAGGATCTTGATTTGGCAGTTATATATTTCTGCCTGAAAGTATTCATACCACTGTACCCATATTTGACTTGCCAATGCAAGTCTAGTGGCTAGACCTAACTTCCAGGGAGCAGCAAAGTGCCATTCTTTTATCTTCCTTGGAGAGAGGAGAATGGGATGTTGGTAAAGGTTAAAATGTCCACAGAAATCCCTTAATCACTGAAAGAGGGAGGGAGTCACAAAGAGGGTGGCAGGAAATATTTTCTTATTTGACGAACCTGAATTTCACAATCACAAAGATTTTAAAAGCGTAACTAATTTTTGAATAACACTCAGGTCTTAAACCTATTTTTACATGATGTAGATATACAATATACTGCCTTGTAAATAAATTTAACCATTTCTGTTTCTATAGAACTGTTCTATCCATTGTTAGCGTATAGAAATGATAATGATTTGTGCACATTGATTTTGTCACCTGAGACTTTGTTGAATTTATTTATTAATTCCAGTAGTGTCTTCGTGAAATCTTTGGGGTTTTCTAAATATAAGGTCATCTCCTCAGCAAAGCGCAATAATTCAACCTGTTTTTCTCCTTTTGGAGACTCTTAATTTCTTTCTCTTGCTTGATTGCACTGGCTGTGGTGAATAAATTCGTTCTAGTAGACATCCTTGTCTTATTCCAGTTCTGAGAAGAAATGTTTCCAACTTTCTCCATTCAGTATGATTTTGGCTATGAGATTGTTGTCTATGGCTTTTGTAATTTTCAGGTATGTTTCATCTATGCCTATTTTGTTAAAGAGTTTTGCCATGAACGCATCCTGAATTTTGTCAAATGATGTTTCTGCATTTATTGAAATGATCATATCACTTGTTTTGCTTTTGTTTATGGGGTGAATCACATTTGTGGATTTACATATGCAATCCTTGCATCCCTGAAATGAAGCCCATTTAGTTGTGGTGAATTTGGTTTGCTAGAACGTTTCTTCTTTTTTTCTTTTTGAGACAGTCTCACTTTGTCACCCTCAGTAGAGTTCCATGGCAGCACAGCTTACAGCAACCTCACTCTTGGGCTTAGGCAATTCTCTTGCCTCAGCCTCCCGAGTAGCTGGGACTACAGGTGCCCACAACAATGCCTGCTGTTTTTTGTTGCAGTCTGGCCGGAGCCAGGTTTGAACCCATCACCCTCCGTATATGGGGCTAGTGCCTACCCACTGAACCACAGGCGCCACCCCTGATTTGCTAGAACTTTATTGATGATCTTTGAATCTATTTTCATATGTCGTATTAGTCTATAGTTTTCTTTTCCCTTTTTGTGTTCTTTCCTGGCATTGGTACACAAAACAGTAGCATTCCTATATACCAACAATAGTCAAGCTAAGAATCAAATCAAAGACTCAATACCTTTCACCATAGCTACAAGGAAATAATAAATAAAATGCCCAGGAGTGTATTTAATCAAGAAGATAAAATATCTATACATACAGAACCTCAAATCACTGAGGAAGGAAATTGCAAATGATGTAAACAAATGGAAAAACATATCATGTTTGTGATTGGCTGAATCAACATAGATATTGACAGTTCCTCCCTAATCACTGCTGCAAAAGGGTGGGGTTCCACTTTCAAAGAAAGAATAGTTTTAGTGCTTCTTCTGTCTTAACACTTATGTGACAGGGATGCCACTAGCCTCCAGCTACTTCCAGGAATGAATTAGTAATAGGGGGAAGTTAAAACCAGTAAATTGCTTTATCTCCCCTATAATTCTAAACAGGAAAGCAACTAAAAGATGTCATGCTTGTTTCTTTCACCCAGATATAAAATTTGAAGAATTAAAATAGAACATAGTACAAGAAAATAATTTAAAGAATCATTCAAAGTAAATAAATTCTTGTCCCCAAATTAAAATTCTGTGTTCAAGACATGTAGGAAAGATACTGCCATATGGAGTCAATGGTTTTTATTTTCATGCACAGGTTCAAGGACCCATAGTATCTTATTTCAAATTTTGCTTAATAAGTCAGGTAGAATATCTTATGGGGAATACTTGTAAATAAACACTTTGGAAAGATGATTATAGTTTATCTCTGAAAAGCTCTTAAAACTGCCAAAGATGGAGATGAATCCTATGTTGGGTCAAAAGCATTACTATGTGACTCAATTCTGTCAGCAATAAATGTGTACAATCTTTTTAGGGCTCAATACCCTCTATAAAATTGAAAGGGAAGCGTATAGAGCACCAGATAGTTGTCAACTTCTCATAGTTATTATTCATATGGAGAATCTAGTCCTTTTTCTAAATTACAATAGCTGTAATGCAATAGATTTAGATTTAACTCAGATTAATATTTTGTTCTTCAATTACACAAATATTGTTTTGCCAAGAAATATTTCTATCTGATCCCTAGAGAGACTTGCCATTTTCAAAAGAGATAGAACACTTACTGCCTCATCTTTCTGCTTATGTGCATGACTAAGAGGTTTGTAAGAGCAAAATTGAGGCTTTAAAATTCTATTATGAGAAAATTGTATTATGTGAGCAATTTTCCTGGCATTTCATATTAATATTGTATGCTATCACAATTCGTTTTCACCAATTTAGCAGGTGTAGAAACATGATGAACACTTCAGTAAAATGGCATAATGATTATATTTGCATATCATAAGAGTTGAAGCAAACACTAAAGATATATAGCACCAGTAGTTTATGAAGGACAACCTTAATATAAATGATTACTTAGTAAAGTATTTTATTAACTTCCTCTAATAGAGAAATAGCTGTTTCATTGAGTTTACTTTTGTGTCATATAGCAAAATTCAGAAGCAATATCAGCTAAAGTTAGTGGAAGATTGTGTAAATGACCATAAATACGACAGTGTATTTTACCCGGAATCTTCACTAGTACATTATTAGAGGAATGTCTCCTTTTAAATTATAATAATTGGATTGAATTTCTGGGCACTAATTTGATGTAAGCATATAAGCATTCACAAAGTAATGCATGGTGCTTATTGAATAATATTTACATTACTAGATAGACTTGTTTCCTACTCAGAATTTAAAAAAACAAAGTAGCAAAGGAATTGGAATTTTATTATGTTTATTTATTTATTTATTTTTTTAGATAGAGTCTCACTATGTCACCCTTGGTAGGGTACTGTGGCGTCACAGCTCACAGCAACCTCAAACCCCTGGGCCTATGTGATTCTATTGCCTCAGGCTCCCAAACATGTGGGACCACAAGGTGCCCACCAGAACACCCAGCCTCCCCTTTGTTGCAGTTGTCATTGCTGTTTCGCAGGCTGGGCCGGGTTCGAACCTGCCATCCCTGGTGTATATGGCTGGCGTGCCAACCACTGAGCTATAGGTGCTGAGCCAGGAATTGGAAATTTTTTTACATTCTCAAATTTTTATAATATGAATAAGGTTTATGATGAGTTTCAGCCATGGCCACAAATTGAAAATTACAAGATGAAAATTTTATCTATTCTGCTATGTTTAGGCATCAGATATGGGAAATTATTAATGTACCTGTGTCATGATTACAGCAAATCAGGTGATATTTTGCCAGGGTCTTTTAAGACCTGTGGAACTGGAGGCTATCAACTGAAGAAAAATAAAGTTAAACGAGACGAGAGATAAAAAGACAGGGCATGCAGATTTCAAAGATGGGACACGGAGGGTCACAGCTAACTTGTGGGGTTCCAACAAGTGGTCTTGAGTGTTCCACCCAGCTTTTACTGAAGGCTATTTTTTCATTTAACAAAGAGGATAAGCTGAAGAAGAAAATAAAAATGCCAGCCATTTCTCTGAGTGAGCAT
Source organism: Loris lydekkerianus (assembly GCA_963574355.1). Taxonomy (NCBI): domain Eukaryota; kingdom Metazoa; phylum Chordata; class Mammalia; order Primates; family Lorisidae; genus Loris; species Loris lydekkerianus. The sequence continues at coordinate 123,300 of CAUYPK010020819.1, read as the reverse complement.
GTTAGTTCTCATTCTATCTATAATCATTGACTTTAAGGGTGTTAGCAGCCTTGAGAAATCTGAAACCTGAGCCTTGAGTGAGGGCAGCCTCCTGTCTGTGGTCATACACACAGATGCCTTCGGGGAAGTTAGACCCCTCTAGTTTCTCTTTGGAGCAGAAGTGACAATGTCAGGCTCCTCTGAAGAATCAGTGGAAGAATTTTCTTCTGCTCTCCAGCCAAAGGTGTTTTCCTCCATGATTAGGATACAAGCTCTCCTGCCATATTTCAGGGCTTGAGCTGTTCCCTTCTCTGCCCTGTCCATACTACAAATCTGCACGCTGGGTGTTTGCTTTGACTGTTGACTGGGCAGGGGGCAGCCTGGTTAATGTTCCTTCCCAAGCCTCACACATGCTTCTGTTAAGGCCATTGTCCTTCGGAGTGTTTACAGATCACAGCAGGCGTGTCTGCAAGCTGTATCCCTTACAGGCCGGGCTTCCATCTAGTAAAAGCAGGAATTGCTCAGACATGCAATTTAGCTGCTAGTTTAACAGTAACAGCTAAACTGTTTTTATTCTACCTTGCTCTGCTTATTTCTCTGTTTTTCCCTTTTCTGGAGGTATTTTCCTTTGCTAGGAATGGGGTCTTCAGTCCCCATTCTCCTTGCAATATTTTTTCTCCCTAGGTAGGTTTTCAAATCTATCTTAAAGATGTATAGATTACATTTAACTTATTTATTTAAAGAAATGAATTTGACAAAAACATCCACTCATATGATCAGGTTGTCATTTTGTATATTCAGGGATGTTCATGGTTATTACTATCCAGCACCAAAGAAAAAATATAATAAACAGCAAAGCACAATCTAAATGTTGGCCTGAGAGAAAGTAGGATCCAAAGGAAAGCAAGTTAATGTAGTCCTCAGAGACCTCATCTGACCTGCCTTTGACAAGTTGTTAAAAATGTGGACTCTCAGTTATTTCATATGTGGAAAGGAGGTTAAAAGAGCTCACACTAATATTATAACAAATACCCTTCAAATTGAAAGTGAGTGTTTTTTAGAGAAGAAAATATAATAAACACTGTAGCTATGGAATAATTTAAGCAACCTTAGAAATGTGGTAACCATTCTGGCACTCAGTCCAAAATTAAGCTGTACAGCATGAAAATTATGTAGAACTTTGTGTGAAGTCAATTAGTAAATCAAGAAAAGAAAGATGAGTTGTTAAACATACATTGCACTAGTAAAGTATTTTCTGCATTTTGCCAGGAAGCTTTCACAAGGATTTACAAAGGGGTGGGAGGACAGAAAAAACAGGTCTTCAGAAACACTTGAAGAATTATGGCAAGATACAGAGAGGAAAGAAATAAAATTGTAAAATTACCAAAAAGAAAAATAAATAAAAAATCAGGCTATTTTGTCTACTTAGTCTTCCTAACAGATGTAAGTCACAATTTACCACATATACATCAAACTCAGTGATTACTAACTGAAAATTATTCTTCCATCTTGAAAATGTCTTTCTTCTTTGTAATTACTAAATAAATAAATAAAATTGTATAGCCTTACTTTACTAATATTTCCTATGCACATCTTATTTTACTTAAATTAACTGCCAAGTCAAGTCAATTTCACTTGCTATATTTTTTCATGCAATCTCAAGTTTGATTGCTCACTATAATTAATGTGGTTCAAATCACTGCAGTCACTCTACTAAAATTGTCTTCTTAACTATAATTTTCCCTTTCCAAATTTGTTTTCCATGTTGTGATAAGATTTATCATTACCTTCTTTCATACACACACACACACACACACACGAACATATAAAGAGATTTATTTTGAAAAATAAAAATGACAAGTGTTTTTGAAAATACAAATTTTTAATATGTTGACTATCTAAATTTTTGCTTAAAAAAGGAAACCATAGAGAAAAATAAGGGTAGCATATGGAAAAATGATTATTTGTATTTACTGTCATTTCTGTCTGGAAAGCTCTTTGCCACACAAATGTCCTCTGGAAAACGTCAAGCCATGTTTCAAAACCAATTTAAAATATCATTCCCATCTATATACCTTTGCTTCTCACCTTAAAGCAATGGTAATAATTCCCTCCTGTTCTCTGACCTTATTGATATTTATTTTAATAGCAACTTTTTAACTGTTTTATAATTTATTTGCTTACAAATCTGTTTGTGAATCTAGATTCAAAGAACATACTCAGAGTTTTGTCTTCTTTGTTCATTCTTTCATTTCATAATTTAGCAATTACTGGCAATATTTATCAATTATTAAATGACGGTTAGTGACTGACCAATGACAATGTTGTGCATTTTAGACTAGGTCTTATGATATCACAAGCATTTCACATAATTGTGACAAAAGCACCCATGAAAAAAAACAAAACACAGTATCTTTGATGTAAAAAATTTAAAAATTGAAGCCAGGAAATCATGATACGTGAAGATAATGGAGAAAATGTTAAAAGGATGGGGAATGTCAAGATTTTATCTATCCACATGTTCTACTAAGACTCTAACCAGACAGGTGCAGAGACACTCAAAAACCATTTAGGCAATAACAAAAACATGAGATAATGTAGGAGCAGCCTCCAAAGGGGAAAAAAAAAATTTTTTTTTTAGTTCAATCCCACCAAAAAAAGAAAAAGAAAGAAAAGCAAAAACAAAACTGTATTCTACAACAAGAGAAAAAAACAGAATAAATTAAGACCTATAACATCCATTCTTTAACATTTATATTATAATAGCCAAAATATAATCTAAGAATTACCTGACGTACAAAAGACCAGGAAAATAGCATGTATTCATTCCAGAGAAAAGAAAATCAACTCTTTTGACCCAAAATGAACCATAGGTTAGAACTAATAGATAAAATTTTAAAAGTACTATTATAACTGTCCTCAAGTTATTTACATGTTTGGTAATAAACCAAAACATGTCTTATTACATAAAATTCTCAGCAGAATAATAGGAAATCTTCATATTAGCAGATGCTTCTAGAACTGAAAAGCACAATTTCTGAAAATTAAAAAAATATATCACTGGGTGAACTAAACAGTTGCATGAACTTTGTAGAGTAGAGAGAACGTGAACTTTAAGTTATATCAATAGAAATTAACCAAAGTAAAGAACAGAGAGAAGAAATATTGAAAAAAAGTAAAATGATCCTAGGCAACTGTTAGATGATATCCAAATGTTCAACACTATTTAATTTTAATAACAGGAAAGAGTATAGAACAGAAAAAAATATACAAAGAAACAATTTCCCAAAACAAAAAAAAACTTGCAGAAACATGCTAATCAAACATGAAATAGGGTAAATACAAAGGAATCCATGCTGAGAAACATCATAAAATTTTAAAAGCTTATTATCTCTTAGAAGTTGCAGGGAGACAATTGGAATCTCACAGACATGGCAACAAGAATCCATGTAATGGTTGACTTCTCACCAGAAACTATGAAATTCAGAAGAAAATAAACACATCTTTCAAACACACACACACACAATCAACCTAGAATTCTATACAAAATAAGTGTTGTTGTTTTTTTTAAGAATAAATGAGTAATAAAGATATTTTAAACTAAGCTAAAAACATTTATCTCCAGCAGACCTGTATTACAAGAAAAGCCAAAGAAAGTTCTTCAAGCTAACGGAAACGTACCTCAGGTCTATACTCAGATACTTAACAAATAAAGGCAAGCATTATAAAAGTTAAATACCTAGCAAATATAAAAGGCTGTTTTTCCTTTTGCTAATTTTCTCTCAGTTAAAAAAAAAAAAGATTATATAAGACAAGAATTATAATTTTATTTTGTAAGGTTTATAATGAGGATATTTCTCATATAGGGGTCCAGCCTATGGGTAACCATTCCAAGAGGCTGGAAAACAGCCTTAGACAGAGCCAGAAACAAGTGATTTGAGGTATGGAACAAGGGGAACAGGAATTTATACTGAGCAGAATGGACAAGTATGACTATTCAACAAGCTATAGTAAGAATCATGACTATTTATGAAAAGGGAAACATACATCTATACAATCTTGCTTTCTACCCTTTTATGGGTCTGTGTTCAGAAACAGGTGCCCTCTGTGTCACAAAGGGCAGGCAAGAACACAAAACCCTCTCTGTGCGTGTTCCTTAGACTGGTTCAACCTAATTCATGGTTGGTAATCTCTTATCAGGAAAGAAAGTTGGCCTAGATCAAGAGATTGGTTTCTGTTTAGCCTTTGGAGGGGTACGGGGAAGCCCGGTGGCCCTTAACATAGGAGGGATTGTAAGGAGGCACGTCCATGCTTCCGTCCTGTCCTGGCTGGGAATTCAGTTTGAAGGTTTCTCTGCGTTTCTGCTGTTGAGAGGGCTCCATTCTCTCTCATCCTAAGAGCTTAGGATTTTACTTTGGTTCACAAAGGTATGTGTGATACATTTAAGAATCTTACTATATGGAAAGAATGAGAGACATGGTTGCAAGATATCAATATTTTCATATATTTTCTCATGAAATATTGTATTAACCATAACTGAACTATCAAAAGTTAAGGATGTAAATAGTAATTCCTAGGACAAGCAAGTTGTATATTTAAAAATGGTAGATCTGAACAAATGTGAAGATTAAATCAAATATTAACAATCTGGTTAAAAGGCAAAAGTTTTCAGAGTGTAGTCTTTTTAAAAGTCCCTACAATACTGTGGAAAAAAAAAAAAATCTTTCCTTGGAACTCTTAGCTGTTCTGTAAGGCACAATCTATGGAGCCATGGAAATATACACTGGGAAGTCAGAGTGTGTGCTCTCCCTTTGCCCGGGAATGTTTTCTCAAATGTTAAGAGCTAAATCTGTAGCCTTTTGTTTTCCCAGTGAAAGCCAACTGCCCACATTTAAACGGTGAACACACTTTGTATTCTGTCTCCAGGAGCCAATCAATTATATTTTCAAGGATGAGCACCTAAGTTAGAGATCTTGGGGAACTCTTTTAAAGAGTTATCTTCCCAGGGATTTACATTTCAAAAAAGATAAAGCCCAGACCCTTGGGGACTAGGTTTTGATAGCTGCAGGCAATGGCCTTATCCGAGCCCTAGGGAGATGTATTTATATAACAAAGGGCAAAATTAAGGATTTTTTTCCTACTTCAGGAAGACTCCTTTAAAGGAAAGCAGAAAGTGAATGGCCTCTTTACCCTTTATAATCACTGAAAGCATTTTTTCCCCTTTATCCCTTGCTTTCTGAATGAAAGCCCTATTCACACATGACATTTCTACATCTGACAGTCATCACATGTCATATCATGAGGTTACTGGCTGGGGAGCTGGGGCTGGAAGCCTGAACTGAAATGATACTCTGGCTGTGAATTTTGCTGTGAGTGTGTGTATATATATATATATATATATATATATATATATATATATATATATGTATATATATTAAATGTGTGTGTGTGTGTGTGTGTGTGTGTGTGTAGTTAGAAACTGTGAGGAATTTGAGATGTTACAGGGTTTTTTTTGCACTGATATTTATAGATAAATAAATGATCGTTACATGGCTGGGTTGGGTAAGAATATATATATTAAATATATATTATAAATATGTATAATATATATAATACATATATTATTATTAATATTATATATTAATTATATATTAATATTATATAATTATATATTAATATACATTTAATATTATATATATTTTTTTCCCAACCCAGCCATGTAGCGATCATTTATTTATCTATAAATATCAGTGCAAAAAAACCCTGTAACATCTCAAATTCCTCATAGTTTCTAACTACACACACACACACACATTCTCTACAAGAAGTGCATTTTTAATGTAAAGATATCTATAGATCTATATGAAAGGTTGAAAATAAATGAAAGGAAAAGTTAAATCATGTAAGGAGTGATCATCAAAAACCAGAGACGAATCATATGACCATGACTTTTTCTTTGAATATCTACAGATTCTGGAAATTCAGAAGTACAGACTTTATTCACAAAGTGGAGAGGCAACTCTCACTCATTTCCCTTGCTATTTTTATACTGAGTTGATGTGGTTTCACAGACAAGGTTAGGTCAAGTTTCAAAATGAGTATAAAATGGCCTATAAAAAAACTATTTTTACAAAATAGTAAGAAATGTATATTTTTTTCTTAAATTTTCAACACATGGTCAAAGAAAAATTTAAACACGTGGTTGAAGAAGCGTTTAAATCAAAATTAAGTGAAAGAAAATTGTAAAGCATTCTTTAGGAAAGAAAGCATAAATTTTCACAAAGGAAAAATAATTGGTGTGCTCCCTCCATGGGAACCATGTAAGGGTAGATGACACACTTCCTGGGTATGACGCACAACTACAACAGGGACTTTACCTAACAAATGCAAACATTGTAACCTAAACATTTGTACCCTAATATCAATTTGAAATAAAAAATGTAAACTTAAAAATAAAAATTAAAAATAAGAAGAGAAAAACAGTTTATGTGTGTACCCAGTATAACAGTATAAGCATTAAGTACAATTATAAATTTTGTTTTATATACAGGCAATTGTAAATTTTACTTCATATAATTATAACTCAAAAATTTTTGAATTTTTTTCTAAATAATGGGGATATGGCTTTATAAGAATGTAATCAATAGAAAGAGTGATTAAATGGTTTCAGTGGAGACAAATGTAATTTCCGGCAGATAGAGTATTATTGAAATTGTTTGACCTTTGAATGTTTAGCAATTGTCTTCCATAGAATGCATACCAACCTGTATGCCCGTATATATGCTGTATGTAATTTACAAAATATTTATTTCAAATATTGATAAAAAGGAGACATTTTACACATATATCAAAACAGGTGCCATCTATATGTTCTAGCCAAAAGCTAGTAAAAGAACCATTTTGTATGTCTGTAGAAATGATTTTATGATCATTACTAATGTAATTTTAGTCTTCAGCAAAATCAATATCCCATGTTACTAAATGTGTTATTGAGAGCTAAGGTATGTGTATTTTCAGAAGAAATATTATTTTAATCCTCATATTTGCAATGAAAAAAAATACCATTCTGAAATTCTTAAAGTAAAAAAGAAAAAAATGACCTCAGTTGGCTACATGGCTTATGAGTCCATGCTGACAAAAAAAAAAAAAACGTACATTTTCCATACAATTTTTAGTCATTCCAGACCTTTGAGGAGAAGTCACAATATTAGATTAGGTGAAATGATAGCATGTATTTTAGGGGAGGAAGAAAGAAAAGAAACTGAAGTAGTAAATTGGTGAGGGTTGATCTGGAAATGAGCATTTAAGGAAATTGTATAAAAACCTGCAGATATTAGTTTAGTGTAACAGGTACTTCTTCCAATTTATTCTATGAGGGAAAAAACTCTTCTATTTTGAAAGCTATTCATCATCTAAATTTAGGGAGGGTGAGAGGGAGACTGGAAGCAGGAGAAAATGTTAACACCTACTCATATTGTGGGTTTAATCCTATGAGTCTTACAATAAATACAAGTTACATAGAAGAGATATGTGAGATATATCGCATAAAAGTATCAATAATTAGTATTGTATTAACTGTAGTAAAGAAGAAACAACATAGATCCTAAAAGTCAGACAGGTTACAGGACATTTTGTAAAATTATCTAATATTTACCAAAGCACACATTTTTTTTTTTTTAATAGGCAACATTCAAAAAAAGGATTATAAATTATTTTTGCTTTAGGCAAACGTCGAAAGTAACGGCAGCGTAGTCATTTCTTTAAAACATAAATTTCCTTGAAAAATATCTATAAAATATATAAAATGGTTTTCTTCATAAAATATATTACTGTATTCATAATTTTGTGAAAAATGCCCTTTCCTATCAATTATTAGGTAAAACCAGTTTTAGAAACACCGAATTTAAAGTAATGTAATACAAATAATTCAAAGAAACTTGATGCCTAAAATTTCTGGATAGTCAAACATTTTTAATGCCTACCAAGTCCTTGGCATAAATGGGAGATTGTTAGGCCTGAAGAATTACTCTTGCCTTCATTTCTATGTCAATATTAGATTTCTATAATCTCATTATAAGATGGTTGTTTTGTTTCGGGGATGATTATTAATGCTACTGCCTAGTACCTGAGCTACGTTATTACCTGAGTAGCAAATACTACTAGATGAAACCTACAATGAGTTTCCACTGTGATTAACTCACCTAAATACTCACTAGGAAGCAGATCCAATGGGATAAGATGGGCAATCTGGAGGAGTAATAAACGTCCTGGGTCATTTTTATGTTAAAAATTACTAATGTGATCTATAGATAGAGATAGTAGTTTATTTAAATTCATAAATTGCGTATAAAAATATGGCAATGGAGAACATCATGGCAGCACCACAACTTTTGACATTTTGGCAGTAGAGGCACATGCTTACACTCTTGGGTAGGCAACAGCAGCAGCAGCCGTCCTTCCAGGTCTCTTCAGCCGTGCCTCAGCACTCCTGCTGCCTCAGTCCAGGAGGCCCCGCACCCTCTCCCACGCTCCCTGGCTGGGTGGCTGCAGCCAAGTTGCAGGGGCTAGAGGAGGTGAACTGGCTCATGGAGACACCTACCAGCTCATCTCACAGCATACCAGTTGAAAATCACTGCTATAGACCACAACCCGCACCTGCCGGACCTCCAGAAGAGCTGTGTCGCAACCCGGACGCAACCTGGAATCAGAAAAAACCTCAAATAGCCAAAACATTACTCAGAAATAAAAACAAAGCAGGAGGAATCACGCTACCAGTCCTGAGACTGTACTGTCAATCCATAGTGATCAAAACAGCATGGTACTGGCACAAAAACAGAGAAGTAGATGTCTGGAACAGAACAGAGAACCAAGAGATGAATCCAGCTACTTACCGTTATTTGATCTTTGACAAGGCAATTAAAAACATTCAGTGGGGAAAAGATTCCCTATTTAACAAATGGTGCTGGGTGAACTGGCTGACAACCTGTAGAAGATTGAAACTAGACCCATACCTTTCACCATTAACTAAGATAGACTCTCACTGGATGAAATATTTAAACTTAAAACATGAAACTATACAAATACTTTTATATTTAAAAGTGCAGGGAAAACTCTTGAAGGAATCGGCCTGGGTGAATATTTTATGAGGAGGACTCCCCAGGCAATTGAAGCAGTATCAAAAATACACTACTGGGACCTGATCAAACTAAAAAGCTTCTGCGCAGCCAAGAACATAGTAAGTAAAGCAAGCAGACAGCCCTCAGAATGAGAGAAAATATTTGCAGGTTATACCTCCCATAAAGGTCTAATAACCAGAATCCACAGAGAACTCAAACATATTACCAATTCATAATTGCTAAGTCATGGAAGAAGCCCAAGTACCCATCGGCCCACAAATGGACTAGCAAATTGTGGTACATGAATACCATGGAATATTATGCAGCCTTAAAGAAAGATGGAGACTTTCCCTCTTTCATGTTTACATGGATGGAGCTGGAACATGTTCTTCTTAGCAAAGTATCTCAAGAATGGAAGAAAAAGTATCCAATGTACTCAGCCCTACTATGAAGCTAATTTATAGCTTTCATATGAAGGCTATAACCAACTACAGCACAAGAATATGAGGAAAGGGCCAAGAGAGGGGGGAGGTTAGGGTGGAGGGAGGGTAACGGGGAGCACACCTATGGTGCATCTTAGAATGGGTACAGGAGAAACCTACTAAATGCAGAATACAAATGTCTACATACAATAACTAAGAAAATGCCATGAAGGCTACGTTGAACAGTTTTATGAGAATATTTCAGATTGTATATGAAACCAGCACATTGTACCCCTTGATTGCACTAATGTACACAGCTATGATTTAAAAATAAAAATAAAAATAAAATAAAATAAAAAAAGAAAATAAATAAATAAAAATATGGCAATGGCCTGGATCCCATTAGGAAGTCAGAAAAAAATGGGAAGGATTGGATTGGTATTGGGTCTGAAGAGCAGGCCGTCATTTCTGAATCAGAAAGTCAATAAAAGGCTAGGCACAATCTCAGGTTCAGTACGAAAGGAGGAATCGAATGATCTCTTTCAGATATTTGGTAAAACCAGTGTTTCTCAACTCTGGGTACACTTTAGAAGTAGGGTGCTTTAATAAATGCAGGACTGTGTCTTCTCTCCAGCTGATTCATTTTAATTGCTGTAAGATGAGAGTCATGCAAGTATTTGTTTCATGAATAACTTCTGATATTCTGATAAGGAACTACAGCTAACAGCCCTTAGGTTTATGATTCTCCTTCTTTCGTGGGTCTTAGAATCACCTGGTGAACTTTCTAAAGCCCCCATTGTATTGCGTGATCCTCCCCCCAGAGTTACTGATTCGATGGTCTAAGATGAGGGTATTTGCTTTTGTGACAAATTTCCAGATGATGGTGATACTTCTGTTTTCAAAGACTATACTCTGAGGCATTAAAACAGCAATAGTAAAACAGTGCCTGACCATTTGGGTGACTGGTGTTTAAATCACATACATTTACATTTATATACTCATGTCACATCTGCCATTGCATAAATTTAAAAAATTATGAATTGCATCATGCTTAAATAATCAAATCTTAATAAGATAACCCATACCATCAGTAATTTTTTTTAATGGAAAATACTAAAAGTAAAATATTAAAAGTAATATTAACTTAGATAAAATATTAAAAATAATGTATCTTTATAATTTGCTAATATACTTTAATTATCACCATCTCATTAAAGGAAAAGAGATGTTTTTCCTTAAAAGCTGTCATAATTTGCCAGCAATCACAATATTTAAATTTAGCATACTAACTCAATTTTTATTCATCTGTATGAAATTAATCAAGCTTGAACTGAAATACATTTCTGTTAAACTTTCCTCGAAAATTTAGTTTTGAAGTTCAAAAATACTTCATATATTTATCATTTTGTTCTTTACATAAATGTTACCAGAGTCTCTCTGCCAGATCCTTGCTCTTGGAAGTTCCAGGAATGAATTCACAAGACCCACCATGAGTAGGCTGACAGGACAGATTGTGTTATTAGAGATAAGAGGAAGGAGAAAGGCTTCCAGCACAGCAGAGGGGTGGGGGTTCCTAGCCGGTAGCCCATTTCAGCTTTCTGTCCAGGGGTTCATATGCAGCTTCTCTTTTATTGCAGGTTGATGGTGGGGCGGACTGGAGGGAGTTTGAGGAAATGGAATGTATTTAAAACTGCCGGGTGTAGCCATGTGGTCCTGCCTAGGCCATTCTGCCCTTCCCTGGAGGGGCATCCCAGACAAAAAAACTTACCAAACTCGTTTGTGAGCATGCTTAGGCACAGAAAATGGGGTCCCTGTCCAGCCCTGAGTTGGGGGGAACCTGTATCATTAAGACCTTGACATATTTAATTAAAGGAAATAAAGGATGCATATAAATACTTGGTTATTGTTTATAGAGAAATTGAAATTGGAAAGAACAATAATATCTTTAAGGTTCTTTGGTTTAGAAAAAATGAAAAGAACTACTTACTTGGACTCCTTTTTTTCCACTTCATTTAAATTGCTAATTGATTTTAGAGTATGAGTTGTCATTTTTTAAATCAGTATTGAATAAATATGATGATAGTGCATAATACTGCATTGAAAATAAATAATATGCGTCAGGAGATACAAATTAATATTAATAAAAGTCACGTTGCTTTTAAAGTGTTAAAATGCAAGCTACATAAATTTTCTCAAAGGCATTAAAAATATAAAAAATGAATATCTTCAAAAATCTTGCAGGGCTACTTGCATAATACTAATTATACTCTAATGTTTTAAAAGGTTTTCTTCTGTGCATCACAATGTTATTTTGTTTTGTAAACACAATAAAATATAATTGATTTTTCTTTTCTCTTTTCAAAGAAAAAAGTGTTTTACCTCAGTGAAAAAAAGAGCACATATGTGAATAATGATTTGCAGTATAAGTTTAGAAAAAGCAGTTATTTCTCTGTCAATTGCTTCAGGAATTTCAGTGCACAATGTATCTGGGAAGAATTTAAGTTACAGCGTGATTTGAGAGAGTGCTAATGAGTAAGAAGTAACGTATAATATTGTCTAAGGGATCTCGCACCAGGCTGTGGATGAAGCTGACCAGAAATGCCAAGTGGATAACGAGGGAACATTAACGTGGACATAAAGCTCGTGTGTCATTTAAATTAGCTTACTATTTAAATGACCTTACTATTTAAATTAGTTACTATTTAAGTTGCACATGAACTTTATGTCCACCTTGTAGATAGAGGAACATTACCCAGAATTTGATATTTCTCCAAATAGCAAGTTCAAGGTGAACTTTGACTCCAAGGCGTAAGGCAGACAAAGCTGCTCTGTAATTTAGTCTAGGGCAGTGTGCTTTAGGTATCAACTGTCAAATTCACAGATGGAGTCAGAAAATACAGGGACACAAATGACACCATGAGTTTGTCATCTTGACTAGTTAATTGTGAAGACTTGGCTATTTCTACCTTTCTTACCATTGTATATAAACCAAAGTCAGGTTTTTAAATGAATGAAAATAACTAGTAAATCACATTGCCTATTGAAAAATTCGGAATGGAGGGGAAATGAATAATTTTGAAGGATAACACTGTTTAAAAAATTTTTTTTTTCTAGAAGCTAGATTTGCTTTGTCCTTGGTTTAGCACTCACTAAATCGGTACAAACTATATAGGACACTTAGTGGTCTATAATTTGTATAGCTCAGTAACTGATTTAAAGGAAGTAAAAATGATTTTAATATTATGCAGACTCCTTTCTCAGCTCTCAAACACAGGCCGATCTGAACAGTTCCCTAAATCTTAGGAAATTCAGTGAGTAAGTGACCTGGTCTATGGATGTTTACCACTCCTCCAAAATCAATCCCTTTGAGCATGCGGTTTTAATTACAGTCTCTTCAAAAATACAATTTTGTTTGTTCTAACCATCCTGATGTTTCTCAAATCCCAACTTCAGTACTTCTGACTGATGTTTATTGTTTTTAAGCATGATCAGTTCCATTGAGGAATAATTCAATACTTTCCAAAGATGTCTCATTTCATCTTTGAGTAATCATTTTGAAAATCTATTCATATTTGGAGTAAATGTCTGTGTCCTTCCTAATTTCATCTTTTTATTCCCCATCTTTTTATTTCTAATTGCATTCCTTGAGTGATTACAAACAAGATCAATTAACTGTTTTTCCTCTTGTCAGCATTCAAATATTATAAGATTTCCATGATATACTTGGTGTGTCTTTCTGATTTTAGGTGTGGGTCTCTTTCTAGAGGTGATTTTTATGTGGTAGAACAAACAAGGTCATCATGAACTTCCCCAATTCTGTTCCTGAGCACCACGTGACCCTGGGCAAATCATTTGACAACAGTTTTCTAATATCTTAAAATAAAAACAAAACAAAACAAAAAGTCTCTCAAGCCTAGTGCTGTAGGATATTTTCTTTTCCGTTCCGATATAGCAGTATATGGCCCTGTTTTCATGACTTGCTTTTTTATTTTTCAATATGCCATTCTACATTTTGCCTTCATCCTAGAATGCCTTATGAATATCTCTTTTTTGTTTTCTTTCATTAGAATAATTGCTAGTTAAAATTGTACAGTATTTTTTTCAGATTTAACAAAATTCTGACATCATTATTCTTTGATCCATTAAAGACAAAACTATGACCCTTAGCTTTATATACTCTATAATCCTATACCAAAAAATCCCCATATTTTAAATATCTGTTTTTTTACAGCTCTGCTGCAGCATTATTAGAGTTATATCTGGTTATTTTTTTTAGGTTTCCTTCGTATCTGGGTTCATTTAAAATCATTCTTAAATAGTTACAATTAATTATAAAATACCTAATCTATTTGGAAAGGGAGATGGCATATCAAGGCTTATTAAGCCCAGTTTTTATGTAAATGAAAATTCCAACAGATAACTGGATAATCACATGTTCTTCTCACTACATCTTTTTTTGCCAGTCTTTTTATCTTTATCATACAGTGTTGATCAATCTATTTCAATTTTGTCCTTGAAAACTGTATCTTCTCTCTTCTTTTACCTCTAATAATAATTGTTAATTGTCTAATCCTCTGGTTCATAGCAAAGGAGAAATATTTTGATATGTAAAATTTTATCTTCTATAATAAAGTCCCACTTTATTTTAATCTATCCATCTAATTATTTAATGGGAGGTCTACTATATCCCATGTCCATCCCAAATATCTAACTTCAAATATTTATAATGTCATATTGCATTTGAGTGTTCCCTTGCTGTAGCGGTTACCTCTGTTACGTTAACTCTACTAACAGTAGCCGAATCTACTGTTTTGATCCAAAATTCTTCATTTGGCAGTGTTTTATAACTCCATCTTTTAACTCCAAGACTGTGCCCTTTCACCTACCTTCTAGGTATTTTATAATTCCTATTGGTGAAGTTTATCATCTTAACAGTAGGGTACTACTACTTTCTTGTTAATTACACTTCTCTGAATTAGAAATGACTGTGCAAATATTTGTACAGATATGATAGAGTACGGTTTCTTAGTCCCTGCTATTTATCTAAGTGTAGGATAAATCTCAATATGTGATGTGTTTTAAATTTTAGATTAATAGGAGGGAATAGACAATGAGGTTACACTGTGTGTGTTTGTTAGTAGAGTCCTAGTTGTCATTGTGCCCCTCACCCAGGAGGTGTGCAGTGGGCCCTTACATTGTGCCTGTTAGCACACTGGTCCTCCTCCTCCCCCCACTGTCCCTTTCGTATAGGAGCTTGGTGACACGTTCTGTTATATCCATAAATGTAAATTTGTAAAATGCCCCTTGACATTAGAACACCTTTTAAGAAGATTAAATTTGTTATATTTATAGGCATTTGATCTGTTCAAAACATTTATTATATATTAGTCAGACCAGTATTACATACAAATTATAATTATAACTTATTATAATGGTGTTTGAATTTGGTGAATGCACATTTTTGTTTTGCATTTAGCTGTAAGTAAATACATTCTTAACTGCTATAATAGTTTACTTGAACTAAATAATTTAAATCTCCTGTTGAATCTATGATATATATATATATATATATATATATATATATTTTTTTTTTTTTTTTTTTGCAGTTTTTGGCTGGGGCTGAGTTTGAACCCACCACCTCTGGAATATGGGGCCTGCGCCCTACTCCTTTGAGCCACAGGCGCCGCCCTGAATCTACAGAATATTGAGATTCAAAATTAACATTTTAATTTGCCTAGCTAGATGACATTTCTGAAAATACCAAGAAATAAATGTGATCTTTACTATTTATTGATTACATAAATAAATTGATATCACCTTTTAAAAATTTCATCAAAGGTCAGGCTCGGCTCATTGCCTGGGAGGCCAAGGTAGGTGAATTGCTTGAGCTCACAGGTTCGAGACCAGCCTGAGCCAGAATGAGACCCTGTCTCTAAAAACAGCCCGCTGTGTGGTTAGTGCCTATAGTCCCAGATTCTTGGGAGGCTGATGCAAGAGAATTGATTGAGCCCAAGAGTTGGAAGTTGCTTTGATATATGATGCCACAGCACTCTACCCAGGGTGACAAAGCGAGACTCTGTCTCAAAAAATAAATAACTAAACAAATAAAATAAAAACTTCATCAAAATTTGGTTATAGATTTCAATTTTAGGTTCTTTTTGTTTGTAGGAATACTGTCTTTAGCTTTTCCTCACTTAAAAAGTAAGAAGAGAGAATGAAATAAAGGAGGATAATGTTTTATCATTCCTCAGCTTAAGAAGTAAAATAAATTTTCATCAAATCAAAACAAAACTTTTTCCATAATGTTTTAAACATCATTTATTGGCTGTTCTACCATAGTTTAATGACTACATGATATAAAGCTGTTTTAAATGCTAAAAATGCATATGACATTTTGTGAGTTATATTTCTAAGTTGACAAAACTGGTACTTAGCCTTCATTTATAGTATCTCTTCTGGTCCAAAAGATAAGCCAATGTGCTGCTGGTACATATTGTCATTTATCCTCCACAACCAGAAAACATTCTGGCAGTGAGATCTTTACTAGGCAAGATGGGAGTTTAGTTTCAGCTTGACTAGTTCAAAGCTTTCTCAAGTACTTTGAATCTTCATTTATGTCAGCCTTTTTCATATTATGGGAAACAGAATCTCAGCTGGCTTCATCTCAAAGCACAGAAATTCCTCTTAAAACCCTGAGGCTATAGTAGTGACATCTCTAAAGTTGCAAATATCTATGTGATAACCCTTTTACTCAAAGAAAATGCATTTACTGACGCCAATATATTCATTTTATTTCTCTAAACAGAGGCAATTCTATCCAGCTGTGTATTCCTGACTCTACTGCATTGGAAAAGATAAGCATTCTCATACTGTGCTGCTTCTGTGGAATCTTTCTTCATTTCCTTTTATTTGCATTTTATGAAAGAGTGTTGCCTAACAGAGTCAATATGTAGGACGTTTTGAGATATGACAAAACATTGGCTAGGATTCGTGAGGATCCTATTTTAAAGCAGAGATTTAAAACAAAAGCAAAAAATGCATACTTGTGTTAACAGCATGCAGAAACAATATGATATGTTCTAGGGAGAAATTTATTTGGAAAAACTGTGGCTTATTTGACCTAATGGTTGCTGAGTCTGTAATTATTAGAAACAAATATATTTCTCAATCAAGAAAAATTTTGCAGGATTTTGGTATAATAAAATGAAAGTACTTAAGATTTAAAATCTTGCACAAGCAGTGACCACATCCATATTGTTCTTGTGTTTACCTCAGCTTGTGGCTCAGTGCTAGCTGAATAGATGTTTGCCTTACTGCTGTAAATGAGGTTATTAAATAAATATTTGATAATTGAATGAATTACTGCTGAATTTTATGTATGGTGAACGTGAAATATATAAATTAGCTTGACTAAAGGGGTCACAACTTGAGAAGTTTAGCTCTGTTGGTTTATCTAGCTAAATATGGGAATTTGTAATTAAGGTTGTCCTAGTCATATACATAATGTTCTCAGGCAAAGAAAACAAAATAATTTCAAAACTTCCTCTATAGTTGAACTTCTAGACAAAGAAAGATATGAAATATTTAGACATGTTTCTGGTTTCTGCTTTTACAATGAAATTCCAAACTCTTCTAGAAGCATAAACATAATCCGAGTCCTTAATTTTTATTTTTGACACTGTTAAGGTTCTTTTACAGAAGTTACCTTGTGAAAATAGAAATATGTTATTAATAGATGCCATGGTACACATGTGGTAGATTGAGCACTGTCATTTTTTCAGAAATAGGAATATCTTATGAGATGATAAAGTGGAATTAAGAAATTCATAATGAAGAAAGCATCCATAAAAAGTCATAAAAATTCTGTTCTAAATTTAAATCTACCAATCATCGATGCTTTCTTACTGACCTGTTTTTCATCACTTAAACGTAGGACAGTTCTATTGCCTATTTCAGGAAGGCATTTGTTAATAAAGCAGTGAGTTTTGAGTGCATCATGTGCCTTAATTATGAATTTGCAGTCATAGCAACAACACTGTTATGACAAAGAAAGTACTAAATACTGTATGTTGTGTCTACTTTAACCATCTCAAAAACTGGAAAAAATTATCAGCGTTCTCACTTTGTAGGTGAGGCAGACAATATTTAGTGGATGCAAATTTCAGAAGTCAAACACTGTTATTAAAGTCTAGAATTGAATTCAGGTTTTCTAGAGGCTCGGAAGACTTATAATATGATCCCCTCAGGGTTAGAGTCTAGCATCAGAGTTGTAATTATAAAAATATTTGTGGGCTGTCAATTCTATTCCATTTTTATTACAATACCTTACTCTTCTAATTACTGTAGCATTGCAATATATTTTGAGATCAGGAAGTGTGAAGTCTCTAGCTTTGTTATTCCTTCTCAAGATTTCTGCATCTATTTAGGCTCTTTTGTAGTTCCATACCAATTTTAGGAATTTTTTCCAGTTTCTTGGGATATGTGGGAATTTTGATAAGGATTGCATTGAATCTATAGGTAAGACTGAAACTGCAAGAGCAGGCAACCTAAGACAGGGGCTATGTTTTTCCACCATACAAAAAACAAAAGAGGGAATTGTTGGGCCCTGCCATGTGCCTGAGGCCTAGTGCAACTTCCCAAGCCTGACTAGAAGTAGATCCATGGAGCTACTTCTGCGTAGCAACGACTCAGCAAGGCCCGGCCTGAAACTGCCTCTACCTAGATACAGCCAACGTGGTACCATGCCATTGGCCCAACCCTGTCACGCACCACATCCTCCGCCTTCTTTCCCCACCCCTTCCCCACACTCTATATAAGCGGCTGCTTGAGGCAATAAAGTTGAGTTCCTGCTTAAAAAAAAAAAAAAAATGAAATCAGAAAGGAAGAGAGGGAGGGAGGGAGGGGAGTGGGGCTTTGGTGTGTGCCACACCTTTTGGGCGCAAGACACAATTGTAAGAGGGACTTTTACTTAAAAAATGCAATCAGTGTAACCTGGTTTATTGTACCCCCAATGAATCCCCAACAATAAACAATAAAGAAATGAAAAAAAAATAAATAAATAAAAATAAATTTTAAAAAAGAGGTATTTAATTGTAACATCTCACTTGTGAGAGTTGTTTACACTGCATACGTGAGATGCAAAAATAAAATCTAGACAATTTGTATATAAGAGGGCATTGAGGTGGAATCACTATCTGCATGGAACAACAAACTGTGTGCCTTTCTTGAGTTCAACAATTGTGCCAATTAAGTGTTGCATCTGAAATAGTTAATTATGTTTACCATAAAACATAAACATGAATTAATAAAATGTACTCCTATTTTGTGAATAACAAGGCCTGCTAGAACTACTTATGTTTAGTAGTTCATACCACCCATCTCTTGAGATTTCAAAAATCATAATGCAAACTTCCACAAAGTATCACGGGTTTGAGATAAAAACAGAAAAACTGCCCAAAACTTTACAGTAAACAGAAGAAAGTATCATCATAAATTTATAATCAGGGCCTAT
This sequence comes from Loris lydekkerianus, assembly GCA_963574355.1. Classification (NCBI taxonomy): domain Eukaryota; kingdom Metazoa; phylum Chordata; class Mammalia; order Primates; family Lorisidae; genus Loris; species Loris lydekkerianus. The sequence goes on along the minus strand of CAUYPK010020819.1, from coordinate 104,272 downwards.
CAGTAGTTTCTTGTAAGCTTTAAACAGATTAGAGTCAGCTTCACTGAGGATATTGGCTATGGAATAACCTATGCAAAAACCTCTTCTCCCTGAGTTTCTTCCAAAAGTAGATGGGAAGAAAATGTGAAAGGCCTTGAACAAAGTGGAACATTGGTCGGTTCATGTACAGTTCGAAGTGTTTTGGTTTGTTTTTACTAGTTAAGCCTTTAAACACACACACACACACACACACACACACACACACACACACATACACACACATTGGCTTCTAAACACACAGATTTATTAGGTGAATTTTAGTTTTTATTTTTGTTGGAGAAAGAGTGCTATTGAAAAAACCCACACGAAAAATTGAGGTTACATTCCACTCCCTGGGGGCAAACACTTTCAAATATTTCAGCTGTTTCTCTTTGTGGTTATTTTCATATTTCTAAATAATGTACTTAAAGTGTTGTATTTTGATTCATCAATTCTGGACATTAACTATTGACTTACCACATAATTTTGGTATGTGAGAATTTAGCACGTTTACATCTGTCTTCCTCTCCTCAATTTACCAACATGAATACTTCTCTTATTTTCTTTTTCAATTAAAGCAATATTCAGAGTTTATATTTACTGGGCATTAAAATATCATTCACTGCTGAGTTAAGTGGTTGACTGTGGTTATCTCTTCTTTTTTGTGCAACTGGTTTGCTGAGATTTTTTTGTGGTTATGCTGTCCAAGTGGCTAGACCTTATAAAGCAATTAAATTCCACTTTCCATATAGTAATCCCTCCATCTTCCCAGCTGAGACAGGTTCCTCTCTAGGGGTTTTTCCTTTAGGAGCATGATACTGAGACTTCACTACACATCTCTCTTGCTTCCTGAACCCCACACCTTCATTTTGACCTTCTTTGTAGGGGAGTGCATCCTCCTCGCCATTTGAAATGCACATTTTACTTTAACCCTCCTGTTTTCGATCCAGAATTTCACTTCCTGCTCCCTCTTTCTCAGTTTTTAACTTCTTCATTATAGCTTCTTAAAGAAAAATTATTTCAGAGAAAGCGACTGTTAAAGCTGAAGTTTTATTTCATTTGCAAGACTTAGAAATTTGTTGCAGGAAAAAGGAACTTGTAGGTCCAGCACTTGGAGTAGTCAGAGTACCAAAGTCTTCACTGCAAGTCACAAAATAGGAAGGATATAATTTATGATGTGAGGGCAGTTTCCAGTACACGGAGTGAAAGGGAAAGCCCTTGCTGATCAAAAAGTCTCAGCAAGTTTTAATGAGGGCATCTAAAAATATATATATATATAGCAAGAGTGGAAACTCAGTAAGAGCCTACATTCTGCCCTGACTCTTCGAATCAAAATTCCAGGGGATGACAGACACTCACAGAAAGGAGTCTCTAGGAAACATGGGTGGGTGTGCTGAGCTCCACTTCTCAGAGCATAGCTCAGGAAGCCACAATACAGCAGAGTGGCAAAGCAAATAGTGCTGAGAGGACAGTGGATGTGAAGAGCACTGTTAATCAGGAGAAGGGCACATTGTGCCATGGCAGGGATGTCACTGCATGACACTAAGGACCCCAGTTACACCCAGCAGATGCCGAAGCAAAATGGACTGCTTCACTGCATTTGGACATCAGAGCATGAGAAGGAGACAGTCCTCCTCCCCAGGAGACAAGACCATAGAAACCACCAAGGAACTTAGGTCATGCTAAAGGGACTTGGGGAAACAGAAGGAGAGGGAAAATGGGGGGAGCTCCTCCTCCAAAGAGTCTGAGTTAATTGCAAAGAAACAGTTTTAATCCAGAAGCAACTGTTGTCATGAATACCAAGTTATTAACACAGAAATGCAGGTTAATGCACAAGCTGAGTTCAGTTATAGAAAAAAAAGGATAATATTTCTGCACATCCATCTTGCAATGTGTAAATTGCAAACTGTTAATTAGCATTAGTGGTTTGGTTTAAGGTTTAGAAAATGGGGTGCTTTGTCTCAATTTGTGTCTCTGGTTGACGGTGGTGAGCTGGGTTTCCTTTAGCAGTTCTCCACCTCTCTACATGAGACTTTAATATCTTTAATAATAACACACAGAAAGATGGAATGCGGAGATGGGACCACATCCTCTTACCCTGTCTATTTCTGTACACACTTTGCATGTTAGCCATATCCACAATCACTCAAAAATAGTTGTATTTCTTACAGAGCCATCCTAAATTGACATGGTTACCCAAGAGTTGGGGTCACAAGTGAAAAGGCAAAGAGAGGCTGGTGGCTGACAACTATTTTAGAGGAATTATGAAAAAAGCTCCTACATAGTTTAAGTTTTAAAACTATAGTTTTTAAGCCTCTATGTGCCTGAGAATACCAAGTGGGCTTATTAGATTTGAGAACCACTGATTTTAAAATATAACTGAGGCTCAATCCAAAATCTCCCCACCTATTCCATCAGACTCCCAAGGCCTAGTGAACACAGTGCATCCTTCCTCTCTCCCTTCCTCTGACCAATAAGCTGCCTGTAGCAGTTAGGAATACATTTGGCTGCCAATAGCAGAAAACCCTGCTCCTACAGGCTAATGCAGATAAGAAGCTGTCTGGCAATAGACTGTCCAACTATGGAACAGTTTCTTGGGGAGATCATGAGGCCCCATGTTCCTGTTAAACTTCTGTTCTGCCAATAGTTTGGGGACACATTTTAGAACTAGCTCTCTGAGGCCATAGGCAGAGGTTGGGTCAGCGAACAGCATCTGTTGGGGTTTGCCTCTTCAAGGTTGCCCTTATAGTTTGAATCTAATCACTGATAACATTAAAGAGGTGAAGAAAACACCTCGGTTTCTTTTCCTCCCAGAGGTCCCCTTGGGTTACACACCACCTTGGAATGGCAAGGTTATAAGCAATGTACTTTACAGTGGCATAGTGAGGCTGTGGCACAGTAAGGCTGAACCACAGCAGGGAGGTGTGTCAGATTTGTGGGTCAGTGTTTTGAAGGCCTCACGCAGGTTGATAACACACTGTTGATGTGGCAGAGGACGTAGAAGCTGAGCATAATAGAAGATTATCCACAAAGAGCCGTCTTTCAGTTCAGATGATCCCTTTTTACTCTATCTACCTTAAGTGAAAACTGAGTCCTTCTAGGTTACAGTGGACCAAGAGCAAACCCATCAGCAGATGTAGGTAAACAAACTCTGGTATTTTCCTCCTTAAGTCAGACATTCTTTCCCTTTTTCCAGAGCCCCTAAAAAAGGTCTGAGCCTCTGAGTGTGGCATCCAGTGATCATCTGGTAGCAGAAAGAACACTTAGATTGATACTGGCGAAATGGGGTTTTAACCCGTTTTCTCAACAACTAGCTCTGTGACCTTGAATCAGTAATATATCTTTTCTCAGCTTCAGTTAGCTCATCTGTAATTGAACGGGTTGACCATGCCTTTGTCCTATGGGTCATCTGAGTGCTTAAGCAGGAACATTTTTAGGTGGCTGAAATGGATAAAAATTAGATTATTATTACCGTATATACTTGAGTATAAGCTGAGTTTTTTCGGCACAAAATTTGTGCCGAGTTCAGGTTTTTCGGCACAAATTTTGTGCCAAAAAAACTCGGCTTATACTCAAGTATATATGGTAAATAGCTACCTAATCAGACCTCTTTCTTTCCAAATTAATTTGCAATGATTTAAATTGTAACTTACAGTTTACAAAGTGCTTGCTCCTACATTTTTCCCGTTTTCTGCCTTCAGCCCATTTGAGGTAAGTAAGGCAGGCATTATTATCTCCAACATTTTCTTCCTCCGGTAACATATGATCCCCCTCTAGGATCCCCCTGGTCTACAGCAGCAATTCTTAAAGCATGGACCACCTGCATCAAACCTCCAGAGGACACCTTATGGCGAATTTGTCTTCCTGGGCCCTTTTCCAGATTTCCAGAATCTCTGAGGCTGAGGCACTGGGATTTGTTTGCATTTTTTGACAAAACACCTCCACCTTATTTTTATATAACTAAATTTGAAAATCACTAGTTTACAGAGCAAGGGTAAAGGAAACTAATATTTAAGGCCCTACTCTGTGTCAGGCACTATATTAGCTGCTTTATATATGCCGTTTCATTCAACAGTCATAACAACTAAGTGAGATGTATGTTGATTATAAATAAACTTTTTATTTTGGTGTGATTTTAGATTTCTAGAAAAGTTACAAAAATAATGTTGGTAACAAACCCCTTACCCAGTCTTATTGTCCCTATTGCTATTATCATATATTACCTTAGTTTGTCAAAATTAAGAAACCGACATTGGTACATTACTGTTAATTAAACTGAATTTTATTCAGGATTTTCCCAGTTTTTTTCATTAATGTCATAGAATCTGGTCCAGGATACCACCTTGCACATGGTTGTTGTGTCTCCCTGGACTCCTCTTGTCTGTGATGGTGACTCAGTCTTTCCTTGCTTTTCTTGATCATGTTTTGAGGACCATTGCTCAAGTATTTTGTAGAATGTTCCTACTTTGGAGTTTATCTGATGTTTTTCTAATGATTAGGCTTGAGTTACAGGTTTGGGGAAAGAATAAAGCAAAGGGAAAGTGTCTTCCTCATCACATACTACCAGGGACCACATGATATCCATACAATGTCACATGGTGACGTTAATAAAGTACATGTCTGTCATCCCCATTCAACCAAATAGGAAACAGAAGTTTGCCAAGCCTAGCGCTCCACACGGCTAAGTGACACAGAGAGGGTAAAGTTACATTTCTTTCCTCTGCCATTTTGGTTGCAAATGATCATTCTAGTTTTAACTTCCCCCCATAAAAACCCTCCGTTTGACATCAACTTGCCATTTCCCGATGTCGCTTTTTGTTCCACTCAACTCCCGAAGTTTTCCAAGCACTTCAGGGATCCGCTCAACTTCAATCTGCCCTTTGAACTCCTGCACAATTCCCAACACATTCTTTTATGAAATTCTAAAGTGCTCACTGTCTGGCCCTCTTAATTTTCCACTTTGCCCATATTGTCTTAACCTCTTGCTAAAATGGATTAATAATGGTGAGAGACCAGCCTGCATGTGAATCCATTTGCTCCTGAGCTGAATGACCTCGGTCTCTTGCCGTCTGGTATCATCTCTCTTCCCTGCTTCACGCTGTACTCAGAGGAATGCTTCTAAATTGCAAACCTAAATATATCAGTGCCTTGCTTAAACTTTTCAATGACTCCCAATTATTTACAAAACAAAATCCAAATGTTTAATCATAACATATAAGGCCCTCATGATCCAAACCTTGTTGCCATTTCATTTTATCTCCAGCCATCACCTCACACTCCACTCCCACAATATTCTGTGATTCAGTCATCATGAACTACTGGTGATTTCTAAGTGTCCTGCGACTTTTCTGTGCCCTGTGCCTCTGCACATACTGTTATCAGTAATACAGTGCCAGAAGATTCCAGTTCTCCCTGACTGATACAAGGGCAATTTTAACATCACATAACAGGATTTGAAAAGTAGGAGGGTTGTCCAGCAACTCAACAATGTCATCGAAGTCCCAGTGTCTTTTAACTCTTTGCTCTGCCTCCCTCAGAAAATTTGATTTGCCCTCAAGTTGACTCCCTTCATAGTTACAGGATGGCTGTGGTGGTTCTAAGCTTTCCTTCTGAGTGCACAGCAATGCCTAGAGATTTAATAAAGGGCAGAGTGGAGAGGTGGGGAGCTAGTTTTTCCAATGTTTCCCTCTTAAGGCCAAGAGACATTTCAAAAGCCCCCACAGCAGACTTTTTCTTATATTTTGTCGGCCACAACTAGTCTGTATGAATACCCCTAAGCTAATCAAACAAGAGGAATGGGCCTACCACAATTGAATTAAACCAATCAGCACTTTCCCCTGGAGTAGGAAGAGGGTCACTCCCCTTGGGCTCAAGCAGCAGAGGGAATGCTTGAGCAAAATCTCAGATCTACAGAAAGAAGAAAGGTAATATGTATGAGGTGGGCAGCCTACCACACTGTTGTTATTGTCCTAGTCTCCTTGTCTGCTAGGCAGACTCGTCATCCTTTCAAAATCAACTCAAATATTGCGTCTTCCAGGAAGCCCTCTTTGATACATGCATCACCAAGCAGAATTGAATGCTTCTTCCTCTGAGCCCCCGTATATACCTTCACTATAGCACTTACTACGTATCTCTGACTCTGCTACCTTTAGAAAAGGTGAAGTCTTGGAAGAAAGGTGCCATGTTCTACTAACGTTTGAGTCCAACTTTGTTGAAAGAAAGGGAGAAGGAAAGAGGAAGAAAGGGAGGGAGGGCCAGAGGATGGAGGGAAGGAAAGAAGGAAAGAAGGAGGGAGGGAAGAAGGAAGGAAAGGCAAGGGGAAAAATACCTGTCTCTCAGGCTGTTCGTCTATAAAATAGGGATAATTTTTACTTCCTACTATGGAGCACATTGCAAGTACAAGTTGGTTCTGTCGTGTGTAGAACACAAATGTCCTAATGCTATAATTGGGTAAATGAGATGAAAGCTATGCTGATTAGTATGATGTAAGCACTCCAATTTGTACAAATAATCGACACACTGAAATGGGCATAAATGCATTTATGATCTACGTACAAAAGACTTAATAAAAAAAATTACTTTCAAAAGCATTTCAAAGCACAGCAAAATAAATAAATAAGTAAATAAAATGAGATAAGAGCCAGGAGGATGGGTTTATTAAAATATAACTTAAAATGCCTTTTATCATAAAATTAAAGCACAATTATTTCCCCCCCCCAAAATTTTTACTTCCTAATACTTATTCTGAAGATTAAATAGGATGATATAATGAAAGCACCCAACACAATTTCTAACACACAGCATCTTGTATATTTTTAGAAAACATGTACCTCACCTTGTATTTTTTAATACCAACCCCCACCTTCATACACATTTCCTAGCACAATGTTTTGTACACAGCTGCTCAACAAATGTGTTGTCAGTTTACCTCAATCTCCAAAAAATTCATATTCCTGAATAAATCAATAAACTCAATTTGTCATTCTTGATTTCCTTTATTAGATTGTCTAAAGGAATTTTTAAATAATATTTTCCCCAAATTCTCTATTAATAGCACTTGAACAGAGGTGTTCCTTCAACCGTCCAGAACCTTAGCCCTACACTCCCCTTTGGCAACCTTTCGCCAGACACTTTTCTTTTCCACTCCAACCTCATCAGTATTCTGGGCTTCATTTCAGATCTGTCCTTCTGAGGTAGGCCTCCCTCCCGTTCCTAACACTTCTTGGTTTCTAAAAATAGGTAATGTCCCTTCAGAGAAAAAACACTCGGCAAATCAGTTAGCTTTTATAGGTACAGCTTTATGCTGGTCTCTGTGAGATTGGGGAATGGATGAATTAAAGAGAGGAAGAAGCTCACCACCATCTCCTTCTTCCGTGCACTCCTGCATTCCTCAAAGGAGTTTACAAAACCCGTGTAAAAATAGCATGCCACACTCATCAAAAATGCACAAGCTAAAGGATGCTAAGTGAGACTTTGCAGAGTAAATAAAACAGCCAGCTCAGAAGATCAACAGGAAACATTTTGAGGAAGCATTTAATTAAAGGGCCCCAGGCCCAACCCAACAAACTGAAGCTGTTAGGGATGACTATTTAACAAACATGCTATTCCAAGGAAAACTGAAGCATATAACATGGCCAATTTCCTTTACACAGTAATGAGTAGCTGTCGGACTTGTCTTACCTAGATTATCTCTCGGTATGATACTGTCAGCTTGGGTTCTGCCTGTGTTCTGTTCCTTATATATCCTGTGAGGCTTTGTTATATTAATCTGGAAAGAAGCATTGGTATATTACCTAAAATATTCTTTTCATCCATTGCTTTGACATACCCTATTTCTCTCCAAGTGGAAATTTTCCATTAAATATAATATTTAATCCTCCATACAACTGACACATGTATGAACACATTCATGTGGCTGGATCTGTATCTTTCATGGGTTATCTACATATGAATATGTTGCATACATGTATATATTCATGTACAAATTTGCATATGTACACACTTGAAAATGAATGTGGTTTTACCACTCTGCACTTCTAAAACTCATCTCTGGAGTTGCATTGTCCTAATTTCTTTGAATGAAAGTAGCAAAATTGTAGCACAAACTAAAATTGCTTAGAGGTCTAAATTTAAAGGTAACTAGCCCAATTTAATATTCAATTAAATCCTATTCTGTTTAATCTATTGGCAACTGTGTCAACCTGCCTGTCAACTACTATCTTCTGATCCTTCTAACCTCAACTCAAAAATCATTCTACCTTCTCTTTATTCTCTAGAGTTCATGCCTAGTTCCCTACTTGCTATTCAGTATTTCACATATATCCTTAGGGCTACAGTTCTCAAAACCTAATTTCTAGGCCTCTGCTTATCTGTTAAAAAAGAGTCTTTAGGTTTATATATATATATATATATATTTCAAAGAGTGAGTCACACAAAAATGGATATGGGGAGGATGGATGAAGAATTAGAATTTTCTAGAGCACACTGTCATAATCATAGGATCACAGAGCAATATTATCAGTGATTGGTTATCCAGCTGTAATATCAACTTAATAGTGCTAGTGTTGGGGAGCTGACAGCTGTCCCAAGCACACCTTCCAGTCATGACAATGCTCTCTCATACATCAAGGTCAAGTCTGTTTTCCTGGAGTTTCTACCATTCAAATATGTATCCTCAGCCCACTAGAGTGGCTATGCTATGGTGGCCAACTCTTGAGCCACTGACCCCTTTGAAGATCCAATGAAAATGATCGACTCTCGTCATAGAAAACTGTACATACAAAAATAATTTTTCTTACAATTTCAGAGACCTCACAAGTGCTGCAAAGTCCCTCCAGCCCCAACTACCTGGTAAAGGATCCCCTCACTACTGCTTTGTATTGATTAAAGAAATGGAGGAGATATATGCCATGGTTTTCTCCTTTGAGGAGGTTACTTTCTAATAGTAAATGCTTCTGAAATAGTTTTGTTTTTAAGAGACAGGGTCTTGCTCTGTCTCCCAGGCTGGAGTGCAGTGGTGCAATCATAGCTAACTGCAGCCTTGAACTCCTGGGCTCAAGCAATCCTCCCACGTAGCCCTCCCCCTGGTGATCAGAGGCATAAGCGTAAGCATAAGCCGCTGCACCCAGTTGAAACAGTTAATAGAAGCAAGGCAATATATGGTCAAGTAATAATCATGTTATTAGGAGATAGAAAAGTTTACTTTTGACTACCTACCAGGATGCGATTCCTTGCAAATGACCATTATACACTCAAATTTCATAACAAAAATTAGGCTTTTGTTGTATTCTTAGAAGAATTATCTTGTGGCATGGTACAAAGGAGAAGAAGCTGCTGGTCATGGCCTGGTACACAGCACTCAATAAATGCTTGGTGAATAAGTAAATGATCTAAAAATAAAATGCTCCTTTACCTTCCTGGGAAGAAAAGTTGAAAAGAACAATGAAATTATTTCATTACCTCCAAGCTACGTTAGAAATAGCATTTTCATCCATCTCACCACTGAATCCAAAAATGTCAAAACATTTCTAAACCCAAAATTAAACTCCACGAAACATGTTTTAAATGAGTTAAGAAAGGTTAAAAAAAAATGTGCCCAAGGTCACAAAGGCCAGACTATGGAATAGAATCCGGAAGGTTCTCTACTCCAGTGACATCTCAGGAAAGAAGCACTGGCACTTCCATTTTAATGTTTTAACAACGTCTTTCAACAAAGTGATTGGACAGCTTTAGGAAGTGATTAATTTTCTTTGAAATTCAGATGTTACCCTGCTTTCTTTATGGGAGGGAGACTTTGGAGGTTCAATAAGGAAACGTCATCAACTAAGGTAACAGGAATACTCTCCTAGCCAGTTCATAATCATTTCTGTTTTCTCTGTAAAATTGCTCTGTAGTGAAATGCCAAATGTTTTCGTACAGCGGGGATTGTTGCTACATCATTCTTTATATGTATGCTATGTACTGCAAAGATGGTTTTATTTGGTGTCATTTTTGCTTAAGTGAAGGAATTTTACTTGAAGGCAAACACAATCTTGCAAGAGGGTCAAAGAAGTTTACTCTCCCACCAACTATAAATGTGATAGATAACGTCCTTTAACCCCTTATAATGTCTTTGCCCAGATAAATGAAAGAATTAATGTATTATAAGGAAGAATCAGGATGTAAGAGTTCAGGTCCCAGTTCTAACACCTAGTGATTGTGGGACCTTGATCAAATCATCTAGCAGATCTGAGCCTTGATTTTGCTACCAGTAAAATAAAAACGGATAAGATAATAAAACTTTCCCCATTGCCTTCCATAGTCGAAATGAAGTTCCTATGAGATTATGCACGTGAAGACAGACTTTTAAAATTCTGTATCAGAGTTAAGGCAATATAGTTTGACACAAAAGAGATGCTTACTTGGTGATAATTGGGTCTACCTACACTTGCAGTATCAGAGAATCAGGGGGCAAACTGGAATAGAGGGTGTAGGAGTTGAGATCATTTCATACATACTTTTCTTTTACTTCTACTATATTTCAGCCCAGTGCTATTGGATCCCAATCAGCTAAACAGCATCTGAGCTTCCCCTAATTTCATGAGCATTCAAAGCTATTTGGGAAAAAGGTAAGATGTATTTAATTACTTGTTCCAAAGCCAGAAGAAAAACAGTCACCAACTAAATTCAGAGACTCCAGGGTTCCAAGTTTAATTTGTTATCCAATACACAATTAACAGTTATTAATGCATACTAGGTAGAGTATGAATACATCCTTATGACGGAGTTGAAAAATGAATTTGATAAAGGAGGAAAACAGTCCTTATTTTTTTGGTTAACATATACACAGTCAGGCAAGTTCAGAGGAACAGCAATTCAGAAGTGTAATCCTGAACAGATGGCTGCTCTCTGCATGCTATCTCTGAAGGGGATTTTTTTTTTTCAAGGTAAATAGAAACAAATGTTTGGTGCATTGTGTTTGAAAATATAGATCTCACAAAAAGCATTTTCCAGAGTGAACCAGCTTCTTATTAATCACATTTTTATGACAAAAACAAACACAGGATTGTGAGCTAATTTAAGACATTCACTATCACTCTATCATTAAATTACTCTTAATAAACCATGTATCTACTTCTAAGAACTTAAAGACATTTCATTCTAAATCTGTCCATTCTATCTCCTCATTCCCTCTCCCATCTTCACTTCGTTCCCAACAACATTAAGCCACAAAGGTAGTTTGTCTCTCTTTAAAATATTCCTTTAATAAGCAATAAAAAGCTTGAGTTTATGAGAACACTATATATTGTTCTTTCATTAACTCATTTATTCAACAAATATATTTCAGGGATCAACAGTGTGAAGGGGAAAAGACTTGTAAGTCCCAATTCTGTCACTGATAATATGACATTAAAGACATCTTGTAACTACTCTTGACCATTCCAGTGTTTGACCCACCACCTTGGTAGGAGTTTCAATCACCTTGGTAGGAGATTCAGCGACCCCTGCCCTGCCCTGAGCACAGGCATGGTATTGCAGATATGCTGGTAAACAAACAGACCTGGGCCTGACCCTGCAAGTTCAGTCTGTGAGAATTAACAGAAGGAAACAAAAACAAAAGGTCTTATTTGAACAGGAAGAGTGAAAGAAAGGTATTCTAAGTGGATACTTCAGGGGTGGGGAAGCTTTTCATGATGGAAGGCACATTAGTTGTGATCAAATAAGGCCACATTCAAGAAACTTCAATTAGACATGCTTTAAAGCATAAACTATTTTGTAAAAATTGAACTACTATGTACTTAATAATTTTAAAAAAGAGAATAATTTGTTAATTTTAAAGTTAATTAAGATTTTAATAACTTTGTCATGTCTGTTTTTTGTTGGAAAACATTTTAATACTTGGTTGCAGCATGGAGGTCCATATTTCAGTCGATCCTCTAGATGGGTGTCAGTCATTTATGACCTTGAGGGCGTCTTGATCTGGGTTAGGTAGGAGAATGTAGATTCATAGCAATTAAGTGGTTTAAAGGCAAAAAGCATTTTTCTGGCATGTTGTCAAACTTGTAGGTATTCTACTGCATTTTTTCATATTTCTTTCTTTCTTTTTTTATTTTTTTATTTTTGGGGATTCGCTGAGGGTACAAGAAACCAGGGCATTTTTCATATTTCAAATGGATCTTTCTTAGCATCAAACAATGACCTTAAATGTCATCTACTGAGAGCTCAATCAATTCCATATGTAGTTCTTTAGATGCCTTGGTGATATCAACTAGTTGAGACTGAAATGCTAATTTAAGGGTGATGTCATGATTCTCAAAATCAGTGAACATCTCACTGTATTCTCCCATTAGCCAGAGTGTACATATAACAGCTGCGTATTCTTCAAATAATGCATATGTATCATCCTCCTCACCAAGGACCTTGGCTAGCTGGAGAAAATGTTCATCTGAGATTTCCTTTTGAAGAATAAGTGCTTGGATTTTTTGCAATATGTCATATATAGACATAGTTTTACCTTGCAAAGAAATGTCCAAATCATTTTGATTTGACATGATATCATACAGAAATGCTACATTCCTGTAGAAATTCTTTTTCAATAATTCACATCACTGATTCTGTTCTTCAAAAAATTTGCTTATCTGTTCTCACAGAGATAAAATCTTGACTAACACCTGTTCTTAAGATAACCAACACACTTAAGAATGATACAGCAAATCCACATTGAATATCTCATTGTTCAACTTTACCATGTTACAAAACTGACCCATGCCTTGTTACATTTGGGTGAACATAATTAACAATACTCATAACTGGTTGCAAAGTGCCACTTAAAATAGCAGCTTTAGCACAGATTTTGCTAATGCAAGGTAACAATGAAAAGAAATGAGAGCATCTGGATTTGTTAAGACTTTTTTATCTGTGCAACATACCCTTCATATTTTCCTATCATGGAAGGTACACTGTCTGTGCATGCACTCACTAAATTTACCAAATTCAGTCCAACTTTAAGACATTTATCTTGAAAATTGTTGAAGATATCTATCCCCCATATTCTGTTCACAAGTGCTCAAAGCGAATAACTCTTTGTAGCAAAGAAAATCGTCTGTTAGGACACAAATGAAATATAAAACCTGTTCCAAGTCAGTAGTATCAGTTGATTCATCTAAAACTGTTGAATAATACGTATTTTCCTTTTGAATTATTGCATGAAGTTGTTCTGTTAAGTTGAAGTCTAATTCATGCAGTGGATTAGTTATAGTTCTTAAAAGAGGCAGTTGTTTGTTCTTAGAAATGTTATCAGGGTCTAAGCATCCTACAACTTGGACAATGCATTTTTTCACAATTTCTAGATCACTGAATGGTTTCTCTTTTTTCCTGTAGCATATAAGCTAGCTTATAAGTTGCTTTACTTATTGCTGGTTAAAATACTTGTCTTTACTTTTCCTTTTTGTCTTTTAATTTCTGCGATATAAATTTCCCCTCCTCTCTCTCTAATGTTTATGAGTTTGATATGCTGACAAACACTGAATGTTAATATTACAGTACTCACAAAGCAAGCAAATCATCTTATGTTTAGCAGAAACAATAGTGCAATTCCCAAAACTCATGAAAAAATCTGTTTTCTTCCTTCATTATTCTCTTGGTCTTCTTTGACATGATGGGCTGTTAAGCAGACAAAATTTAAAAAATAGCCTTGAGCTTTGTAACCATTCACAAATTCCACTTCAGACAGAAGCACAGTGCATCTTTGTCAAAAGCTGACAACAGACTGGTACACTCAACCCCCATAAACTCTCCCCAACTAGCCTCACGAAGCAGGGGCGCCGGTCAGGCAGGTTAGAGCTAAATCATGAGCATAACAGCTGTCAATTTAGTCCTTGTGGCTATTAATGTTTTAATGTGCTGGTCAATCTGGGAGGATCGTTTCATTCTTTGGGATTTTAAATACATTCATTTTTAAAATAAAATATAAATTTAAAAAGTGAACAAAAATGTGTTAATAAAAATCAAAGGATTTGTTCTGTAAAACTTGAATTCGGTCAAAAGAACACACTAAGGAGGTTCCCCACTCCTGCTTGAGGCTGTACCCTCCATTTGCCCAGAGCTATTGGTGAACTCCAGAAAAATGATATGGATTACAAAAGAAACACTTTATCAAACATGCAAAGAGGAACCACCTCATAACTGTTTCATATCCATGTTTTACTCAAAATACAATCTAAAAATAAATCAAAGGGGTCTCTTCCTTCTTCTAGGTGGGCTTCATTCCCCCCATAATTGGTCATGGGAGCTTTTCTTTTTCTGAAGGGAGATGTTTCCATTCAGTAAAGGTAGGACTTTAAACACAAATGCACAAACAAAAGCAGCATTCTAAACAACCCGGGACAATGTGACATCTTCTATAGTTCAGTGTTTCCCAAAATATTGGGAAAAATTTATTTCAGATGATACACAGATAAAACTTTCTTAATGGTTAATATGTTTATTTTAATGTATATCAGAAATAAAACATACCTGGCCTATCGAAACTATGATTTCACTGATATTTAAGCTTCGTATGAAACTGAAACAGGAATACATCACTTTATGGATCAGGGCTCAGGCATGCTCATGAACGGTCCCAACCTTCCATCATAATTTCAGGAACACAGAAATTTTAGGTACACATACTTGTACGCTAGCAATTGAACCTCAAACCTTGTTCCATGAGTATTACAGCAGTCTTTCTGAGAGAAACCGTACCATACTTATATTCTACTTATTGGAAATAACAATAGTTCCAGAAATAGTCTTAGGGAAGGACTCACTGGCTCAATTTGGTTCATTTCCCCCCATAAAAACAAACATTGGCCAGTGGGGTGAGGTTTTTAAATTGGCCAGGTCTAAGCTTGATCACCCCCTTTGGAACCAGCGGTTGGGAACAACCCTACCTGAACCATAGGGATAAGCAATGAGATATGGTTCCATAAAAGAAAACTGAGGAACTATGTTTATTTGGTATAATGAAGACAGTAACTCTTAAGATTACAGTACTATGGTAAGGGTTAAATGAAACAAAAGATCTGTATTGCCTAATGGATTCAATGAATGACCCCAAATAGTTGTTCAACAAATGGTGGTAATAGTAGTAGTAATACTTCTTATTATTGTTTGTTAATATGATTATTCTTGTTGTTATAGTAGAGGTTTTCCAAAACAGTTTTAGGGTTACATTCGTTATCTTAGTTACCTACCTTATCAACTTACAAATGCAGGATCATTATTTGAATATAACTTTTGCAGAGTCATTAAGGTGGTACTTCCTCCAATTATATCCTTAATTTGTTTCTCATCTCCTTGCATAATTGAGATACTCTGAATTACCACAATAAAATTTTCAGTATCCCACTAAACAGGTTTTGCTTCAGTCTTCAGTGGCGTACAGTTTTACAAAGGCATAATTTTATCTAAATGATTACTGTACTAATAGTGTTAATAATGTTATATTTGCAAAAATAAATTACAATGTAGATTTTAATAGAACCCCTACAATTTTATAAGTTAATTTAATGTAAAATTTTTATGTGTTTCAAAATTAAAAGTGGCAATAAAAAACATAACTTAGTTATCTTAGTAATTGTGGTAGAATGTTTCCTTTTTTTTTTTCTTTTTTTTGGATACAGAGTCTCACTTTGTCACAGCAACTTCAAACTGTTGGACTCAAGAGATCCCCTTAGCTCGGCCACCTGAGTAGTTAGAACTACAGACCACAGCCACAGAATTCAGCTATTTTAGAGATGAGGTCCAGCTCTTGCTCAGACTGGTCTCAAACTCCTGAGCTCAAGCAATCCATCTGCCTCAGCCTCCCAGAGTGCTAGGATTACAGGTGTGAGCCTGTACTCATCCAGAATCTTTACTTTTAAAAAGTACTTTTTATATGGTCAGGGGGAAGAGATAAAACAAACCTGAAAACTAAAAAAAAAAAAAAAAGAAAGAAAAAAAAGAAAAACAAAAGAAAATCAGTATCCCTCTGTGGATCATGAATAGTAGTACTGCATGCATCCTTTAAATAACAAAAGTAATTAGTGGTGGCTCACACCTGTAATAGTAGCACTTTGGGAGGCTGAAGCAGGATTGCTTGTGGCCAGGATTTTAAGACCAACCTATGCAACACACACAAATCCTATCTCGGCTCAGTGCCTGTAGCTCAGCAGCTAGGGAGCCAGCCACGTACACCAGCGCTGGCGGGTTCAAAACCAGCCGGGGCCTGCCAAACAACAATGACAATTACAACAACAAAAAAAACCCCAGGTGTTGTGGCAGGCACCTGTAGTCCCAGCTTCTTGGGAGGCTGAGGCAAGGGAATCACTTCAGCCCAAGAGTTGGAGGTTGCTGTGAGCTGTGATGCCACAGTACTCTACCACGGAAGACATGGTGAGACTCTGTCTCACAAAAAAAAAAAAAAGAAAAGAAAAAAGAAAAATCCAGGCGGTACCTGTGACTCAAAGAAGTAGGGCGCCGGCCCCATATGCCAGAGGTGGTGGGTTCGAACCCAGCCCTGGCCAAAAACTGCAAAAAAAAAAAAAAAGCAGGGTATGGTGGCATGTACCTATAGTCTCAGCTACTCCGGAGGTCTACTGTGGAAGCTGAGGCAGAAGGGTTGCTTAAGCAAGGAGTTTGAGGTTGAAGTGAGGTATAACAATGTCATAGTATTCTAGCCTGAGAAACGAAGTGAAACTCTTATCTCGAAGAAAAACAAAAACCCACCATTTAAATACTACTAATAATTGAATAAATAAAAGTATTGCAATTAACTAAAGACATGATAAACTGGCATAAATTCAGAAGTTAACCAGAATACTTCTAGTAAAACAATATATGAATATAATATATTTAGTTCATAATTTTATTAGTGAAGATTATCATCCGTTAAGATAATCATGAAAAAATAACAAACATTAAAATTGTACACATTTCTTCAATAGATTGGATCTTTAACAAAACATAGAATATAAATCAAATCAACTTTTAAATGCAGATATAGTATATTTCTTTTACATAGTACATTCATGAGTGCAAACCTTAACAAAGTTCAGGAGAAATAAGGCAAAGTAGGTGAAATATTATAAATATCATAAATAAAATATATTCTAGAAGGAATTTTTAAATTCTGGAACTAAGTGAGGTAATAACTTCTGACCTTAAAAAAATGTAAAAGTGTTGGTAGTAAAACGAAAACATTTTTTAAAAAAATGTAAAAGTGATTGCCAAAGGAAACAAAGAATTGACCTCACTTTAAAATTAAATATTATTGAGACTGTCAAATAAATTAAATGATACATAAGCAGAGGTGGCCAGACTCTTATCTTTACATAGTGAAAGCAGCTATAAAACTTCCCAGGGGCAAAGCCATTTCTGTTTGTGGCTTTTTTATGTTCCAGTGTTTCCTCACAGTGAACGGGTTTCTGAGGAAGAACACCAAACTCCAAAATATACCTCTATAGTAGACACTTTATTAAAAATATAAAAGCATATGGCTTTCTACCAAAACCTCAACTGAATTAAGAGAAACATTGGGGTTTTATTACAGTAAAGAATTGTGAGTTCCTTTTCCTTTAGAGTGTTTGAATCTATGTTCATGAGGGATATTAGTCTGTAATTTTCTTTTGTTGGAATGTCTTTACCTGATTCTGGTTTCAGGATAATGCTGACCTCACAGAAAGAGTTGGGATGTATTTTTCTCTCTTCAGTCTTCTGAAAGAATTTATTAGGAATGGTATAATTTCATTCCTAAAAAAGCTTAGTAGAACTCTCAATGAAGCCATCTGGGCTGTCCCTCTCCTCATGGAAAGATTTTTAACTATAAATCATATTTCTTTGATAATAGGATTATTCAGACTATTTCTTCTTAAGTAAGCTTAATAGTTTGGGTCTTTCAATGTGAAAGACCATTGTCAATTCCATTTCAATGTCCATTTTTCTCAGTTGTTGAATTTGTTGACATAAATTTGCTCATATTCCCTCAATATCCTTAATATCATCAGTACAATCTATAGTGATATCACTTCTCTCATTATTCATATTCATAATTTGCATACTGTATCTTTTTTCACTTACAGTTTGGCTAGAGATTTTTCAATTTTATTTATCTTCTTAAAAACCAACTTTTTGTTTTATTGATTTTTCTCTATTGCTTTTCTGTTTTACATTTCATTGATATCTATGCTGATATGTTGACATGTTATTCTTTCCTCTTTTCTGCATATTTAACTTACTCTCACAGTTTCTTAAAGTGGAAAGTTAGGTTACTGATTTAAGATCTTTTTTTTTTATTATTGTTAAATCATAGCTGTGTACATTAGTGCAATCTCCTGTACCCATTCTAAGATGCACCATAGATGTTTCGCTGTAAGTACTGCTTTATCAGCATTCCACAGATTTCGGTATATTTTTACTTTCATTTAGCTCAAAATAAATAAATAAATATACACATATATTTTTATTTATTCTTTTCTCTTTTTAAGGCAGAGTCTCACTCTGCTGCCCTGGGTAGACTGCCATGGCATCATCTTAGTTCACAGCAACCTCAAACTCTTCAGCTTACGAGATCCTCTTGCACTAGTCTCCCAAGTATCTGGGACTACAGGCAACCACCACAACGCATGGCTAGTTCATTTGTTTGTTTGTTTTTCTATTTTTAGTAGAGACAGGGTCTCTTGCTTCTTGATGATTTATCCCTCTGTCATTATGAAATGACATTCTTTATCCCTAGTGATATTCTTTGCTCTGAAATTTACTGTGTCTGGTATTAGTTAGCCACTTCAGCTTTCTTCTGGTGTTAGTATGGCATATCTTTCCCCATCCTTTTACTTTTAAACCTGTTTGTGTCTGTGTTTCAGCTGTGTTTCTTGCAAATGGCATATAGCTTGTGGTTTTTATCCAATACAATCATCTGTCTTTTAATTGAAATGTTTAGCCCCTGTGCATTTAAGGTTAACCATTGATAGGATTAAATTTATCATCTTGCTGTTCATTTGTGCCCAATATTCTTTATTACTTTTCCTCTTTGTCAGCCTACTTTTTGACTTTTTATTACTCCATTTCCTTTCTTTATTAGCTGCAACTCTTGCTTCGCTGTTTTAATAGTTGCTTTAGAGTTTATAGTATATGTCTGTAACTTACCACAGTGACTTCCAGTGATACTGGTTTACACAGAAGAGCTTTAAATTGTACAGTCCCACTTCTCCATAATGCCATATGTGCCATAATGCCCACAACACGTTATTTTTTGTTGTCTCTTAAAGAGATTTAAATAAGACAAATCTTACATACTTGTCCATGTTGTCATTTCCAGTATTCTTCCTTTCTGTAGATAGATATTTCCAACTGTTGCCATTTTCCTTCTGCCTGAAGGATTTCTTTTAGAATTTCTAATAGTGCAGGTCTACTACTAATAAATACTTCCAGCTTTTCTATTTCCGAAAAAGTGATGGTTTTGCCTCCATTTTTAAGAGAATGTTCTCTGAGTACAGAATTCTAGGTTGGTAGTATTTTTTTTTTCCTGGTGTTTTTAAGATATTGCTCCACTGTTTTATCATTTGTAGCATTTTCCAAGAAAAAAACAACTTTAATCTTTATCTTTGTTCCTCTGCACATAATCCATCTTTATTCCCCACCGGCTTTTAAGATTTCCTCTTTATCATTGGCTTTGAGAAGTTTTATTATGATGAGGCTTAGCATAGTTTTCTTCAAGTTTCACACGATTGGGGTTCAGTGTGATCTTGTGATTTATGTATGTGTAGTATTCAACAAAATTCAAACATTTTTGAATTTTTGGTTAAATTTCTTCATGTTTTTTTTCTGCTTTCCTATTGGGAAATATACATGCATATATACACATATATTTTACTGGCTTAAAGTTGCCCCTCACTTCCCGGATGCAGCTTTATTGATGCAATTCACATACAATAAAAGTCACTTGCTTTACACATCAATGAATTTTAGCATGCTCGGGAAATTGTGCAGCCATCATTACTATATAATTTTAGAACATTTTCATCATCCCTAGGAGAAATCTCACACTTACTGTATTAGTTTTCTATGGCTGACACAACAAATTACCACAAACTTAATGGCTAAAGTAGTATGAATGTACCATCTTAGACTTTTAGAGTCAGAAGTCTGAAACAGTCTCACTGGGCTAAAATTAAATGTTGGCAAGGCTACATTCCTTTCTGCAGGCCCTAGGGAAAGACCTATTTCCTTTGTCTAGCTTCTAGGGGGCATCCACAGTCCTTGTCTGATGACCCCATCCCTCCTTTTCCCCCAGTCTAGGCAACCACTAATCTACTTTGTTTTTATAGATTTGCCTATTCTGGATAGTTCATATAAATGGAATTATACAATATCTGCTCTTTTGTTCTTGGCTTTGCACTGAGCGTAATGTCTTCAAGTTTCATCCATGTTGTAGTACATAGGATCAGTATTTCATTTCTTTTTATGGTTGAATAAATATCCCATTATATGAATATGCCACATTTTGTTCATCAATCAATCAATTTAGGAACATTTGGGTTGTTTCCACTTGTTGGCTTATAAATAATGTTTCTATGAAGATTAAGTTTTCAATTGGACATGTTTCCATTTTGCTTGGGTATACAACTATGTTAAGTCCACATTAAGACTGGAATCGCTGGATTTTAAGGCACATTTAATTTTTCAGGAACTACCAAATTATTTTGCAAAGTGGCAGTGTCATTTTACATTTGTACTAGCAACTGATGAAGGTTCTACATCCTCAACAGAAGGTATTATTGTATGACCTTTTCATTATAGCCATTCTAATAAATATAAGTTGGTTTTTCATTGTGGTTTTGATTCACATTTTCTTACTAATTAAGGATGTTGAGCATTTATTCATGTCCTTATTAGCTGTTTATATATATAATCTTTGGGGAAATGTCTATTCAGATCTTTTGCCAATTTTAAAATCAGATTGTCTTTTTATCATTGAGTTGTGAGTGTTCTTTATATATTATGAATACAAGTCCTTTAACAGATAGGTGATTTACAAATATTTTCTCCTTTTTTTTTTTTTTTTTACTATGTCGCCCTTGGTAGAGTGCCATGGCATCACAGCTTACAGCAACCTCCAACTCTTGGGCTCAAGTGATCCTCTTGCCTCAGCCTCCCAAGTAGCTGGTACTACAGGCACCTGCCACAATGCCTGGTTATTTTTTGTTGTGGTCGTTGTCATTGTTGTTTAGCTGGCCCAGGCTGAGTTCCACCAGCCTTGGTGCATGTGGCCAGCAATGTAACCACTGTGCAACAGGTGCCGAGCCTCCTGTCTATATTTTTACATTCTTGATGGTGCCCTTTAAAGCATGAAAGGTTTTAATTTTGATGAAATTAACTTACCTATTTTTCTTTTGTCACTAGTTCTTGTCATGTTGTATCTAAGAAATCATTGAGCCACAATCAGAAGATTTACTCCTACGGTTTCTTACAAAAGTTTTATAGTAGAGCTGAGTACATTAGATACTTTTTTCTTCCATTCTTGAGATACTTTACTTAGAAGAGTATGTTCCAGCTCCATCCATGTAAACATAAAAAAGGTAAAGAAGTAATTTATAGCTTTCATATGAAAGCTATAACCCAATTATAACCTAAGAGTATGGGGAAAGGGGAAAGGGAGGGGAGGGGAGAGGATGGATGGGCAGAGGGAGGGTAATTGGTGGGACCACACCTACGGTGCATCTTACAAGGGTACATGTGAAACTTACTAAATGTAGAATATAAATGTCTTAACACAATAACTAAGAAAATGCCAGGAAGGTTATGTTAACCAGTGTGATGAAAATTTGTCAAATGGTTTATAAAAGCAGTGTATGGTGCCCCATGATTGCATCAATGTACACAGCTATGATTTAATAATAAATAAATTTTTAAAAAATGACTTTTATGATCTTAGGTCTCACATTTTTGTCTATGACCAATTTTGAAATAATTTCAATGTTTGGGGCAGCGCCTGTGGCTCAAAGGGGTAGGGCACCAGCCCCATATACCAGAGGTGATGGGTTCAAACCCAGCCCTGGCCAAAAACTGCAATAAATAAATAAATAAATAAATAAGTTAAAAAATAATAATAATAATTTCAATGTTTGGTATGAGCTAGAGGTCTAAGTGATTCTTTTAAATCTTCTAGACTATTTTTTTCCTCCTTTTTATTGTCTTACCATCCTTGTCAAAAATCAGTTGACCACAAATGTAAGAGTTTATTTCTGGGCTCTTAATTCTATTCCACCGAGCTGTATGTCCCTATATATCTTTCATTGTGCCAGTATTACACTGTCTTTATTACTGTAGCTTTGCAGATTTTAAAATCAGGAAGTATGAGTACTCCATCTTCATTCTTCTTTTTCAGTATTGTTTTGGCTGTTCTGGGTCCCTTGCACGTCCACAAGAATTTTAAGAGCCCTTTGACTTTTGTTTTTAAAACCAGCTGAGATTTCATAGAAATTGCACTGAATCTGTAGATCAATTTGGGAAGTACTGACTTCTTAACAACATTAAATCTTCTAATCCATGAACATGGGATGTCTTTCCCATTATATGCATTCTCTTTAATTTCTTTCAACAATATTTCATAGTTTTTAATGTATAAGTCTTGTGGTTCTTTTAAAAATTATAAATCAACAAATAAAAGTTATATATGCATATACTGGTGGTATACAACATGATCTATTGTAGAATGGATAAAATAAAGTATGCATTACTTCATATACTTGTCATTTTTTAGTGTGGTGAGAACACCTAAAATCTACTCTCTTAACAATTTTCAAGTATATGATACATCATTATTCACTATAGTGACTTTGTTGTACCCTAGCTCTCATAAAAGGGAAATGTCATCACCCCAGGGATTTATCCCAAAAATGCAAGGTTGGTTTCAGATCTGAAAATAAACGTAACATGCTAACTTAACAGATTAAAGAACAAAAAACACAAAATCATCTCAATTGATGCAGAAAAAGCATTGTTGGATTTTATCAAATGCCTTTTCTGTATCAATTTAACAATTAACTCCCACTGGATCATGTTGTATTCCTTTTATATATAGAATATGGCTAGATTTGGCTTTCTAGTAATTTGTTGTATTCAAAAAGAATGTTGGTTTGAAATTTTTTTTCTTATGATGTCACTGGTCTGGTTTTGGCATCAGAATAATACTGGTGCCATAGAGGAAGTTAACAAGTGTTTATTCCTCTTATATTTTTTGAAAGAGTTTGAGAAAACTTATTTTTCCCCCAATTTTTTTTATTTGGCAAAAGACAAATAACATAAAATTTATCATGTTAACCATTTTAAGCATACAGTTCAATGGTATTAAATACATTCATGTTAAGCAGCCATCATCACTATCCATCTCCAGAATACTTCTCAGCTTGAAAAACTGAAACTCTATACCCATTAAACAATAACTACCTATTCCCCACTCTCTCCAACCCTCAGCAAGCACCATTCTCCTTTCTGTCTTTATGATTTTGACTACTGCAAGTACCTCATATAAATGGAATAACACAGAATTTATCTTTTTGTGACTGTTTTATTTTACTTATGATATGTCCTTAAGGTTCATCCATGTTGTAGCATATGTCAAAATTTTATTCCTATTTAAGGCAGAATAATAATTCCAAAATGTTACAGCTTTAGTCACTCTAGGGTAGAGAACCCAGGTGTTTTCTATGCAATTCTTATATATACATGTATATAAATATATATTTTCTTTTTTTAACTTTTGTAGTGAAAAACAAAACTTTACATTTTTGTAGACATTACATTAAGCCTTGTATATTTTAACCTAAAATATGTAAAATATACATTACAGACTAGACATTTAATGTAGAGCAAAGGCAACTTAAAGTTATCTAATTGGAGTTTGTGTTCTCTCTAACATAAACTACACCTGTAACGTATATTCTAGGATTTCTAAAAACTTTTATTATTAACCCTCTATTTGATAAACTCAGAAATTGTTGGTTTCTGCATGCTTAGAGCACTGGTATCTCTAAGATTGTGGAAGAATCACGCTGAATTCCTCCATCCCCTCAATGACACCATTTCAACAAGTGATAGCAAATGGTATTCACTAACCAATGATTAATAGGAAGTAAGTGAAGAATCGGGAGAACTGTTAGAGCCATGCTGGAGAAAAATCACAAGACAGAATTTAAAAGATCTATCTAGTGGAGGCTGTGAGAAAAGGCAAACACCTGTCAAGCTAATCTGCTTTTTTATATAGTTAGTTACCACTGGCTGTTTCATTCCAGTCTCTATGTGGCTCCCTGGGCTACCCTTTCCCAGCCCCCTGGGATGCTCCCCTACCCTTTCTAGTCACTTACAACAGAGATATTGTCAAAATCAACTGGGTGTAGATTAGGAGCCATTATCTGCCTGCTGTGCTGAAAGGGATACAAGACAATCTGGAGAAAACCTTTCACTATGGGTTAAAAAATACTCCAGTATTTCTAGAAGTGGTGTCACTTAGCTCTGCCTTCTATAGTCTCACAATGTCGCTCTCCAGCCAGGTTCTTTGCCCATTCAACTCAGATTTAGAATTATGGATGTATAATACAGTAAGTATCTAAAATTCAGTTCCCTGATTAAGGAAATTGATGCCTGGACAGTGAATTAAATCTCTTAAAGTTGGCAAAAAGAAGACCAAAAGTCCAATTCTCTTTTCACTCTGCTTGTCTTTTTTTCTTTTTGAGACAGAGTCTCACTATGTCACCCTTGGTAAAGTGCTGTAGCGTCACAGCTGACAGCAACCTCCAGCTCTTGGGCTTAAGTGATTCTCTTGCCTCAGCCTCCCAAGTAGTTGGGACTACAGGCACCCACCACAACCTCCGGCTATGTTTGCCTTTCTTTTCAGTTTTGAAAATTACTATCCTTTATTATTCGCCCAAACCTATTGGACTAAAGCTTAACAATATCTTCCTTTAATACTTTTATGTCATCTACTCCCAATTTCTGATTGTCACCTTTTACAGGGGAGTAGAAGAAATATGGAGAATATTCTAATAAATATGCATTATAAAGACAACCTATTCTGTTCTAAGAGCTAGGAATGATTTATTGGAATAGTAACATGGGATCATAAATTTACTGGATAAATTTCATTTATGATGACCAATAATATCTGGCAAAGAAGAGGAAGAATTACTGAGTAAAATAAAAACTCACTAAAATATGAATAAAATAAATTGGTCCCTGTGTTATTTTAAAGAGCATCTTAGGTAATAAAATCTTTGAATCCTGGATCTTAGGGAAGTAGCTTGATATGAAGGAAAGATCACTGTCTCTGCCCACTTTGCATTGGTATAAAGGAATATCTGAGACTGGGTAAATACCTGAGATGAAGGGGACAAATATCCAAACTGTATCAACCACTGTCTTGGAATTCAGAAAATTAAAGTGTTCATCCTGATTATATAGGAAAGTGATCAAACTGACCAATCGCCAATTACCGTATATACTCGAGTATAAGCCAACCCCCTTAATTTTACCCTAAAAACTAGGAAAACTTAATGACTCGAGTATAAGCCGAAGTGGAAAATGCAGCAGCCACTGGTAAATTTCAAAAATAAAACTATATACCCAAAACAATTATAATAATTGAGGAATCAGTAGGTTAAATGCTTTTCAATATTTATTGCTAAAGAAAAACCGTAAACTAGCAACAACTTTAAAACTTTAAATAAAGTGCAGAAAACCATAGCTTAACAGGTAATCAAGGTAAATCACAATCACCGAATCAAATAACCTGTATTACCTGAGTGTATGCAGTAAGTCCTTTTGTTTTCACTGCCTCATTCACCCCACTTTTTTTTTTTTGCCATTTTTAGCCAGGGCTGGGTTCGAACCTGCCACCCCAGGTATATGGGGCCAGCACCCTACTCCTTGAGCCACAGGCACCGCCCCTCACCCCACTTCTTAATCCCACTATCAGGTTTTTCTTAAGATTGCCTTTAGGCATCTACCTCATTAATTTCATTAAGCCATTACATTCAGTGTTGTTGTTTTTTTTTAATTGAAATCTGTGAACCTATCTTTGGTCATAAGGAAACAGCACATTTTTTCATTTATACTCAAGACTTTGATTTTCCAACTGAGTCCTTTTTCCTCGTCTCTTAACCCCCTCTAAAGCCTACGATAAGCCAGAGGAGAGAGACAGTGAACTTCAGGGACTGCTTAAAAGGAAAATCAGTGCATTTCTTTTCTTTTTACTTTGAGCTCTGGGTGATTCTAGCTAAGAGTCCTATGGGGTAGGTGTCTGGTTGAAAATGTATGTCTCTCTGAATTGTCCTTTTTCAGTTTTATAAATGTGCTCCATCACACACATAGGAATTTCATAAAAATGTTTTTCTCTGCCACAGAGGGCAGGGTTTTTCAGGCCTTTGGGGAATAGATAATATGCCTAAATGTCAACTCAACTGAAGAACTATGTTACCCCCACTGGAACACCTCGTTCTTGATGCTTGGAAGACTTTGGGAACACCCCCAAACCACATGTACTTTAGAGGGTGTAGATAGGTCACAAAATTAAATCCATCTAGTCTGGCCAAACACTCTCACCCCACTTCTAAGTTTAAACTAGTTGATAGCCTCCCCTTCCCCTCAGTCACACTGGTTACACCCAATTCTAATTGGTTTTAACTGGATTCAGATAAAATTCACCTATTTTTTGCTTTTACAAATAAAACTAATAGGAATAAACAAAACAGTATCGTCTTCAAAGAGCAATGTGCTAATAAGGCTTTGGACCTTAAAGCGTACAGAAGACTTATGAGATAATGTCTGAAATGAGCTTAAGGTGCATGCATGAAAGACTCTACAGAGATTAAAAAATATATGATAAATAATGCATGAAACCTTTATATCTGGTAATCTCCTGTCTTCTGAAGGACATAATATGTATTAAATAAATATTTTACAAATACGTACCTGCTAATTTTATCTGTCAACTCCAATCTGGTTGGATAGGTTGAAAAGTACTCTTATTCCCATCAAACAAATAAGAATCTGTTTCTGGTGAAAGATTTTCCAAGAATATTCCAATAGGAAACTATGACTGTTGAGTCATATTAAACTAAGCTTCCATCTTTGATTTCAGTTTTTACTCTATCTTATCAACATGAAAGCACTGGTCCTGGTCCTCTCCAATTTTCCACAATTCTTTCACCTACAAGGAAATTATAGAACAGTAATGTGTTTCCCAAAGTGTATCAGTAATCACTTGGGGGAGAAGGTATGATTGCAAAAATGAAGATTTCCAGGCTCTACCTCAGACTTACTGGTTCAGAAATTCAAGGGATTAAGACCCAGAAAGCGGCACTTTAAAAAGCATCTCAGGTAATTCTTATGCACGGTAATGTTTGAGAACCACTGCTCTGGTAGGTCTGAGAGATGAGCACAAATTATCAGTCAGAAAAATGATAAATAGGGGGATCATCTTTTCCCTAAAAGATAAAATCATAAAAAAACTGATCAGCACCTTCTCTCATTAATGTCAGAGAGTTATTGTAAAATAAGTCATCTCTTAGTCTAACCCAAATATTCTTCTAAATTATATTTACTACTAAGTTGGATTGTGAGCTGTTTCAACATTATAATAGAAACAAAGCAAAAATCCAAAATCTCTAGGGATCTACCATCCTCTCTAAAATGCCTAATTCACTTGCATTTACTTCAGCTTCATTTAGCTCATGAACCACACATTTTAGCCTATTTTCTTCCCATGAAAGTAGTATTTATAAGGAATAATAATTTTCAAACTTCTTTTCTTCAACAGAAGTATAAAAAAACTAGTAAACATAAAGTACAGTTGAATTCAGAAACAGATGAGATATCTGGACTTTAAGAAAGTAAGCTTCTAGTAGAATTAATTGGCACAACCTGATTCTATATAAGACCAACACTCAGTACATGGAAAAATCACCCAGCTAGTGGCTGTCAATGCACAAGGTGGATAATTGAATTTTTAACAAGCATGCCAGCTGATTCTAACATGAATCATTTTGATAAAACATTCCAGGGGTTTCAAGATACCAAGTTCCCAAGCTCTTATTTGAACCTCCCTTCACATCTACATCAATATATTAAACAGAGTCACTACATAGATCATCATACAAAGACTGTTAATGCATGCAAATTTAATTAATGTAATTAAAGCATAATACTTTACTTTATTTAAACTTTATTTAATTAAAATATACAAGGAAACAAATAGAGAAATTCAGTTTCCCTAATCAGAGCCCACATTCTATAAGTCATAGCTCTGGAATCTTACATATAAATATCATGAATTACTATTTTCCCAACTAGGAGCCACGTGTGGTAAAAAAGGAGATTAAGGTAGACTTTGCTGTTATTACTTTTAGAAAGTATATAAAGTATATAAAACATTCTAATTACTTTTAAAAGTAAAAATATGCTGAACAGTATGTGTGTAGCAAAGAGAGATGGGTGAATGACGGTGAGGTGAGAGTAATCCTCTGGACGACAGCAATAATCAGATACCTATATTTCTCAGGACTTTATATAATAAACCAAAATGGAATCTGTCCTTAGTCTAAGCCAGGGGTCCTCAAACTATAGCCCACGGGCCACATGAGGCGGTGTGAATTGTATTTGTTCCCGTTTTGTTTTTTACTTCGGAATAAGATATGTGCAGAGTGTATAGGAATTTGTTAATAGTTTTTTTTTTAAACTATAGTGCGGCCTTCCAATGGTCTGAGGGACAGTGAATTGGTCCCCTGTTTAAAAAGTTTGAGAACGCTTTCTGGCACTCTTCATGTAGGATGTTAATTTCCTCTTCCCCACAGGAATCAATTGTGAACAAGTTAAATACTTGTGGTATTAGCTAATTACTAACAATTCACAGTGAAGGAGAGATTCTTGTCCTCACTTCCTCTGGGGGAACCATAATATGATTGGGTTGTAAGCTTTCCGTGAGTCTGAGAAACATGCTTTAGATATGTATATAACATGGTATTTCTTAGATAGTTCACAAACCTGTAAAAGGAACACTAGCTTACTACCTAATAACTTTATGACTTAGTACAGTTATCCAACCCCTCAGAGGCTCTGCTCCCTCAACTGCAAATTGAGTACCTATGTTAATCTATATTCACGGTCCAGGCTCAGCTATGACACTTCCCACACCATACTGCTTAACTGAGCTTTATATGAGAGGATCACATGAGATCATTTTTGTAAAAGTGCTCTGTAAGCTGTGAAGCACTATACAAAGTGGATAATTATTATTATTATTAGAAGCCCACCTATAAAGACTCAAAGTGACCCAGAAAAAGAAAAGACTAAATAAACCTGAAATACAACATCTATAGGGCCTTGAATGTTAATCCATACATCAGTGATTTTCAACCAGTGTGCCGTGAGACACCCATGTGCCCTAGGAGGATCTTGGGTGTGCCGCGAAAAATTTTAAAGATCATTCATTAAATTATTTTCGAAAGAAGTTCAAAGCACAGTAAGTATATTCTCTTTCTTAATCTTTTTTTTTTGATCAAAAGTGTGCTGTGGAAGTTTTAACTATAGGTTCCTGTGTGCTGTAAGATTAAAAAGGTTGAAAAATACGGCCACAGATGGTAGGTAGGTACTAAATAAAGTACTGGGCTAGTGAAGAAAAACACAAAACATAGGTTTGTGCCTTCACCATACTAGGTCTGATACCACAAATGAATAAGTACACCCAAAGTCAAGGAAAGTTTCCTTTAACCACACAAACCAGAAAGCCCCAAGAGCCTAAGATCTTGAATTTTAAATTACTTCAGATGAAAGGGCACTGAAGTGTAAAACGTGACCCACCACCTGCAATGAAATGGTTATAAGCTTACCTCTCAGTCTTTCAAATGCAGTCTTAGGTTGCCCAACATTTTCCCTTCATCTGGTTGATCTGCATAATTATCCTAGCAACCTCTAGAGCAGTGGTTCTCAACCTTCCTAATGCCACGACCCTTTAATACAGTTCCTCATCTTGTGGTGACCCCCATCCATAAAATTATTTTCGTTGCTACTCTGGGGTCACCACAACATGAGGAACAGAAGGCTGAGAACCACTGCTCTAGAGGAAGTAAATTCTATAGAATATTGGGTACCTAAGCTCTCTGTTTTGAATTTAAGGCTGAGTTTTAGTGCCACCTGGATTTTAAGCCAAACTAGATCTATCCCTTAACATGCCCCTCCAAATACACACAAACACACACACACACACAGACACACACACACAAAAGAAGAACGCACGGGGAGGGGAGTTAGGCAAGCAGTTATCTAACTTTATAAAACAATTCTCTATTAAGATTCCCTTGTCAGTGTATGACATAGGTAGAATATGTAAAATGGGCTTCAAATTTAAATATTTAAATTACAGACAACTTGACATAGACAGCTATTTGTAAAATGAAGCAAACCCGTACTGGTAAATACCAAATAAAAAAAATTCTGCTGAAAAATATTTTCTTCTGGGTGGCCCTAAGCTCCCTTTTCCACCCTCCGTTGCAAATGTATTTTTATGCTGGGTAACATTCCCAAAACAGGAGTTGTTGTTGTTTTTTTAAGGCTGAAATGAAACAAGTTTGCTTTCAGTGCCAGAGAAATGCCCAACTGTTAGAAAAAACGTTTTCCACTGGCTGCCTGCCTTTCTTGGCCTTTTCCTTAGAAGAGCCCCTGGGGCTGTCTGATGGAACTGATTGTAAAACTATTTTGTACAGTGAATAATTGGTTTCTTCAAAATTTGAGACCACCCAGAACATGCCCATTCTTTGGCAAATGTCTAGAAGTTTCCTCAGTATTTGATTAGCTGTACACTCTGTAACTGGCCTGGTTTCTGGGTCTTTATTTGGGAAGAGATGGGGAAAACCGTTTTAAAAGATGTAAAAAGAAGAAAAAAAAAAACTGTCATCAAAAAATCTGTTCAAAATTCATTTTATGTGTTTGTCTCTTTAGAAGGGGCGGAGACAAGAGAATTTAGTGCAAAGACGACCTCAACCAAGCTAAACCGTCCAACATTTACAGACGCTTTTTAAATTGACTGCGTTTGGGAGCAAGCACTTGCTAGAAGTTGCCAAAGGCAAGAAAACCTGTCCCTCCCGCCTGAGCACCAAAGCCTCCCCAGGGTGGGCCTATCTCCCACACCGGGAGCGGTGTCCCGAATCTCGGAGCAGGGTCCACAAGGGTCGTGGGAGGCAGCAGCTCATGGAGTCCAGGCTTTGGCTTGGTCTCAGCCTGCCGCGTTCCTCGCCTCACAGCCTCGTCTTTCACATACTAGATACTCTATAAATGTGGACGCAGGAAGCGAAAAATCCGAACCTGCCCTTGTGCCCCAGAAGCGAATTATGGGGTGCTCAGGTTTATTCCGACACGCCGCCTCCTCACGCTTGCACAGGTAACCGGCCTCGGCTGCTACAGCTCCAGCAGCTGGAGAGCAACCAAGACGACGAGCTGCTGGAGACAAGATGGAGAGCAGGCCGGGAAAGGACAGAGGCAGCGCGGGGCACTAGCCTGGGGGCCCACCTGACAGCCACGCCGGCAGCCCAGCCCGGGTTCCCACTGACTAGGAGGCAAGCGCAGCCCTCCCGCGGGACAGCTGCGGGGTGGGGCGCCCCGGCGCGCGCCCGGCCTCAGGCCCCGCCCTCGTCGGCCCTGCACGCGCCCACCCCGGGGGAGCTGCGGGCCAGGAGGGCGCGGGGGAAAGGGAAGGCCGAGCTGCGCGCGTCCGTGCGCGCCGCCGCCAGCTGACGCGAACCCCGGTGCGCGCCTCCCCGCCCCCAGCCTCCCAGTCCCCGGGGGCCTGAGCGCAGCCCTGCTGACGTCAGCGGGCGGCTAGCGGAGCCGGGTGCGCAGAACTGCCGGCGCACTCGCGCGCTGCGCTCGCCCCCTCCCCCAGCCTGGGCCCAGGCGGGCGCGCGCGCGCGCTCGTTCGCTCTCTCGCTCCCTTCTTTTTTTTCCCCTCCCTCCTGGCCTCTCTCTCTCTCTCTCTCCCTCTCCCTCGAGCTCCTGGCTGGCCTCGGCTCCCTCGCGCTCTCCCTCTCTCTCCGGTAGGCTCCACCGAGCGATGCGAGTTCTGCAAGACAGCGACGCCTCCTCCTGCTAGAGACTTGCCCCCCGGCCCGGCCCCCTGTCCAGCCCTGCCCAGCGCGCGGGGGTCGGCGAAGGCGCCGCGGACGCACCGACGGCTGAGGACCGGCGATGCACATGCACTAGCAGCACCCCCTAACTCACTCCCTCCACACCCCGCGCCGCCGCCGCCGCCTCCTCCACCTCCTCCTCCGCCGCCGCCGCCTCCTCCTCCTCCTCCGGCAGCCGCGGCTGAAGGACCCACCCTGCCCCCCACCCCACCCTCCGCCGGCTCCGGCTGCGGCTCCAGCCGCGACTATTATTTTATTTATTTTGGGTCGTGCACAAGCCTCAGTGCCTGCAGCCCGCGCCTCCTCGGCCCGCGGGCGCCTCCTCTTTCGGCTCCGGAGCCTCAGACCCCGGCCGCCCTCGTCTCGACACCCCCAGACCCCCGCCGGCTGCCGCGCGTCCCCGCTTCTGGAATCTTGTTAGCGGCTGTCTTTTTGGGGGGTTCTGGTTTCCCGACATTTTTGCTTCCAGCCAAGGAGAGGATATCGTGATTTTTCCCCCTTTGAGCCCAGGCTCTGCTCTCTGGGGGGGTGGGGGGCGCGCCGAGCCGGGGAGCTGTGCCAGCCGAGTCGTGCGGGCTGTGGCAGGGAAGGGGCCACCATGGGATGTACTCTGAGCGCAGAGGAGAGAGCCGCCCTCGAACGGAGCAAGGCGATTGAGAAAAACCTCAAAGAGGATGGCATCAGCGCCGCCAAAGACGTGAAATTACTCCTGCTGGGTAAGAAACCGCGGATGCCAACCCCATCCCACGACCATGGCCACTCCGCACCCCTAGGCGCCAGCTCCCCCCTCTGTGCCTGGGAGACCTGGTCCCGGTAGTTGCCACCACCATGTGCCCAGGATCGCCCACCCCTTCTCATGCCTTAACCCTGCACCACCACCACCACCCCTGCCCGCCGTGTTCCCCTAAACTGACACTCACCAGTTTTCCCCCTATCTGTGTCTCAACAGGGGCTGGAGAATCAGGAAAAAGCACCATTGTGAAGCAGATGAAGTAAGTCCCTATGGCACTGGGATTTGTACTTTTATTAAGAATAATCTTAAAAATCATTTTTATTATCTTGCTTACTCCACAGTGCTCTCCAGGCCTGCTTTTTAATTCATGCACACATACACGCACAGATCTGGACTTGACTCCCCTCCCCCATGCCCTATGTTGGTTTTGAGTGCTCCACCCCAACTCTCAGGGTGGGTGTTTTTTTTTAGGGGGGGCAAGGAGAGTGCCTGTAGTTGTATGAATGACAGTGTCCGCCATATTGATCAGAACATCACACTTGGCATGATTATGATCATTGCCCTTTTGCTTGTGGAGTATTTTGTGTGTCTCACTGCCTCCATTTCTCTATCCGTATCCCTTTTTCATTCTGTCTCTAGTTTTTTCTCCTCCTTCCTCCGTGCCCCCTCGCCGCCCCCAGCGTCTGTAATCTCACTTCTCCCTATTCTCCTGGGGCAGTGATTTTGAACTTGGCTGAAACATGGAGAGGACAGGGATCAAGTGTCTGCTGTTCGTGGATTTAGTGCTGAATTGGAATCTGTAGTTTCTACTCTCCTCCCCCCCCCCCAATTAGGGTGAGGGTTAGGGGAGGGGGTACATGTTAGGGGAATGAGGTGGGTTTCCAAGCAGATGTGACTGTGACTGGTACAGCTGTGTCCAAGGTAGAGGTAGAAGGGGGTCGCTGACTGTAAGACTGAATGCTGGCCCCTGGCTGCCCCCAGTCCCTCTCCATCCCCACCCTCCCAGCGTTTGCTCTTCTGACGGCAGTTTTCGTTCACTCTGTGGGCTTTATCAATGTATTTACGATCTGCATAGGCCGAGTTCCATGTAATCTACCCACAATGCGGATTTCAGGCCCACTTGCTGCCACCCCCTTATGCCTTAGATATCAGTTTCCCCTCCTAATTAACTGGGGGTGGATTTGAGTGATGGTTGAAAATTGAAACAAAATGGGATATTCCTTCCCTTCCACACTTTCTCAGTAAGGAGCCTCGCCCCTCCTTCCCAGTCTCAGGCTCGCTTCTTGCCCTATCCACTCGGCAGTTCCTGGTGAACCCACAGGCAGCTTTCCTTGGGGAGGGGGTGGCAGGCAGGCAAAGGGTACACGCCCTGGGGGCCTCCTGGCCCTGCCGCTTCCGTTGACCTGTCAGTTTCGGGATGAAGGAGTTCGTTAAGACCGTTTAGCGAATATTCCACGTCGTTTTGCTGTGACACCTTCATGCACACACAGCTCCTAATTAGGAGTTGCTGTGCAGTAAACAAAAATGATTATTTTTCAACTTGACAGAATAGCTGAAGTAATTGCATCCCGTAGGATAACAATGGAAAATAAAAACCTCTTTCGTGGGAAGGTGGGTGGAAAAGGAAGCATGCTTGCAGTTTCAGAACCAAGCTGCGAAAAATCTTGCATGTGTAACAGGCATGACAAGCGGGTTCTAGGCGGCGCCATGATGGTAGGGAGTAGAGACTCGGAGACAATTTCCCCATCTGCTAGACATGTTTTTATTTTTGTTTGAGAGCTCCCTGGGGCTTTCTTCTCAGAGGTCCCCTCCGCTCACTGCACCCCTCTGAGCCACCAGTAATTTCGCTCGGGGCTTCTCTGGAGCTTGTGCAACCCAAAGAGATGGGGAGGCGGGGCCTGGGGAATTGCTCTTTGCAAAAGGTGCATGTTGCATCTGACTGGAGCCCTTGCAGGTCGGTAAATGCAAGCCGTGCTACCCCTTTCTCCTGAGGAGGGATGTTTTAAAACTTCGTAAGTCTGTAATTTGAAGTGTAAGTCTGTAATTTGAAGTGTCGGACTCTGAGCCGGGTAGAAGCCCCAGCCACCAGAGCTGGGTGAGGTTTCAGGCGTTGCAAGTGGTGGACAGCGCCCAGCCGAGCCCGGAAAAGTCGATGGGGCTGTGTTCGGTGGCGCTCGGGGAGGCTCGGTGCGGCCTGGGCGCGGGGCTCGGAGGGATTCGGCAGTGTTCGGAGTGGAGTCGCGGTCCTGGCGGCGAGAGCCGAGCCGCTTCGGAGGGAGCGAAAGCATTCGGAAACGCTGGATAGGAGGAAGGGAACCCACAGGAGAGGAAGGGGGAGCAGGCTAGAGTCTGCAAATTAACTTTGCATCCGCCAAAGCAACTGTTCTTCCTGAATATGCCCTGTAAATTAGGTTGATTTAATAAGAAGCTTAAAAATATATACTGAATCCCCGAAAGGGTACCTCACCTTTTTTATTCAAAGAGAGCTTAGCTCTCTGAGGAAATAGGTGTGCTACTTTAGAATGAAAATTCCTAATTATGTGCTGGGACAGGAAATCTTAAATTAAGGCTATAGGTAGATTTTCCCGGGAAAGTCCTATGTGTCTTGTATTTGGTTACCCCATATGAAATGTTTGATGTTTGAGATGGTTAATTCAGAAATTAGGGCAGCCCCCCACCCCCTTTCCCATTTCCCCACCCTAATAGAACACTTTTGGGAGAAAAATGTCAGGCAAAATTGAGATTTTGTAGGTAAAACAATATATATATATATTTTTTTTGTTTGTTTGTTTTTGTTTTTTTGTTTTGTTTTAAAGCACAGTACACCAACTCTTTATGAAGTAGGCTAGGTTTGCTCAGACCAATCAGAAAGATTTCTGGCCCAGGTAAATTTTGCTACAACGGACCCTGGAATCCAATTCTCCTGAAGTGTTCATGAATGGCAGCTTCTCCTGTGAGCCCTCTAGCTTGGCTTGAAATAAATCAGATCAGGGCCTTGTGCCAGGCTGGATGTAAAACTTGTTTTATTAACCACAAAATGTGGGATTGGTGTTACTGTATCCTAGTGATGATTTTTTTTTTTTTTTTTTTTTTTTAGTCCTCCCTTGCAGAGATGGTTTTCAAGATCATTACTTAACTGAGAGTCACTTTGAGTCAGGAAAATTGTACCTTGGGTGGGGCTGGGCCTGAAAATCTGGGTGGCATTTACTGAAAGCAGTTTCCCTGTGCAACAATTAGTGACCAACCCATCAAGCCATGAGTATGAGTTAATTAGGATACTGTGTTATTTCCCCTGGGCAGATGAAACTAGACAGAGAGTCTTCTGTAGGAGACACCGTATGATAACCCAGTGACTTCCTAATGGGTTATGGGGCTTAATAGCTTAGCCCAATGGATTAAGAGGAAGAATATTGGTATGCAGTCACCACCAGACTCCATTCAGCATTTTGGAAGAGCACAGAGACTTTCCATTCAGCCTGTGTTCTCATCCATGTTGTGGTGTCATGACTGGAAAAAGAAATAGGCTTCCATATATAAATATACCTGTAGTAACTGAAGTTAATGACAAAGGACTGGCATCTGCTGCTTGGAACAAAGTGTTAGCACCCTCCTCATCTCATCACCCTAGTACAATTACAGAGAGACTGACTTGAAATTCTTCTGCTTAATGTGTGTTGTATCTGTTTAAGAAATGCCACAGATTAGATTGTCTCTGTAAAAGCCTGATTCTCAATATTTTTATTAAAAATTTCATTTGAATATGGCTTTGGGGGTTTGTGTGTATGTATGTGATTGTGAATTAGTGTTTTGGAACTCTGAGTTGGAAAATCCAAAACATTTTAATAGTGAGAAATAAACAGTGATAATTGAAACAGCACAAATATAATTTTATGCATAGTTTGAGTAATCAATGACTTTTTTTTTTTTCTGTGTTGCATTTTAAGTAATTTTGGTTGGTTGAGAGTTGTGACCTCAACTTTGGTACAGCACCATCATTCTGTAGGACTCAGTAGGACTCCTAGCTGTTCAGATTAATAAAAAAAAATTAAAGAAAGTGTTAATTATATTTAATGACTAAACCTTTATCAAAAACATCTCTTAAAGAGTTATAATTTTGTGAGGTATAGAATCAACAGAATATCACTGTAAGTGACTTCTCAGTTCTGAACAAATAGTGACATCTGCTCAGGCTGTGTATCTGGTGAAAATGTAAAATAAACTCTGGGAACCACAATTTGTCTTTTTTTGAGGTGACGAGTCTTCTGTGATGTCAGGTTCAGGCTATCTATCTTGAAGCATCATGTGGAATTTTTTAGAAAGATAGTTTGAAGGTGCTAATGAAGCATTGTTTGTTGGCTGGTAGACTTTACCTAATGGGCACAGTAAAATGGAGCAAGTTAGTAGTCATTTTCATGATATCTCTTCAGTGCTATTTTTTTTTTATAATTCAAAGATTTGCCTGATGAAGACATCATTGCTCATGTAAATATTCCAGCACTTGCAAATGGGATGTGATTCTAAGGGCAGATTCCACTCTGGCAGTGAGGGCAGTCTTACTAAGGCACCTGCTACCATAAAGCTAGTAATTTGCCGTTCCCAGCTAACACTGACTTTGTAATTAGGATATCCACTGTTTGGTTTGGGATCAGGGCAAGCTCATGTTCTTTCAGCACGCTGGTGTTGGGCGCAGCATCTACTAAGTCGCAGACATTAATGGAGCTGAATAGCTATTTGCTGCCGTTATTCCACTCCATGAAGTGCAGCCATCTAAAAGGGTGTTTCCCACATGTGCCCACAGGGGCCCCTGTTGGGACAGCGCTCCATCAAGAACTGCTCTTCTAGATTTGTGGACTTATTTCTGGGATCATCTCATTGGGTGCTTTGTCCCCTCCCTTCCTTCTGTCTCTATGTTTATTCAAATGGATGCACCTAGCTCTCTGGAGACAGCGAGAGCGTGAACAGCATGTCAGATCAAGTAGCAGATGAGTTCTCCTTTGCTGATGGATGGTGCGTTCTCCCTCCTTCCTGTTCACTGAGCTGTAAATACCAGCGGACCTTCCTGCCAGAAGAGATGCAAACAGTCCACCTGATCTCCTCAGGAATCAGCTGTAGAATTCTTGAATCTCAGTTACCCATTGGATTCGGAAATGGAATCTGCATGGTTGTTGCCAGTTAGAGTAAATGGATGAAGCTTCATGCAGATTGATATGGCCAGAAAGGAGTGCAGAGTTTCTGTGTATGGTTCTGGATTAGACTTCTAATGCCCACAGTCAGAGCACTGTGTCATTTCTGTTAGCATGTGTAACTCTTAGATTATAGTGTTCTTACCATGCCACATCTGGTTTTCAGCTGCTCTTGGTACCCTATCTCTGTTAACACTGGTGATTTAATGTGAGTAGAATGAGGTCCTATTTTTCTGATATGTGTTCAGACCAACTTCATACCCCATCTCCCAGAGTCTTTTCCTTCTCATTTCTTATGAAGCGAGAAAGACCCTTATCACAAGAACGCATCTTGATTTGAAAGGCAGCAGACAGCTGGTGAAGGGGACGATTCCAAACTGAAAAACATTTTGTTACCCCTGAAATTGATGCTAGCAAAGAACAACTTTTAATTTTGAGGGGGGAATAATGTGTGTTTGTTTGTACAGACAGACTACATGTATTTAAAAATAGCAGATGCTTTGAGAAGGGCACTGTACCTCACTGTCTTATTGATTGCATCATCATAAAAAGCTTGAAGTCACTCAAATTAACTCCACTCTAAGAATTTGTTCAAATTTGTATCACGTTCTTATTTTATTCCATCCCTCTTGTTCATACATAGTACTGGTAGAAAGGAAACCATCGAATGAATCAGTGATCAGCATCGGGGGAAGGAGAGGAAATAGCCTGTAAACTGGTTCAGAGATATAGGTAGTGTGGTATTTACAGGAGCAGTTTAGAGTGCTTCTCTAAAATTGAGAGGTGTATATGAGCATAGACTCTGCAAACAGGCTGCTTGGCTTTGAATCGTGGCTATCCCACTAGCTAGATGTGTGACTTTATATTATGTAACTCAGCTTCCTTGTCTGTAAAATGGGACTGATAATAATAATAACTACCTAATAGGGTTATTGTGAGCATGAAATGAATTAACATATGAAATGTGCTTATGGCAGTGTCTTGAACAGGGAAGTCATCATACACATGTTAGCTCTAGTTTTTATTCCTTTGGTTAGTGGGTGTTTCCTCCCCATATGGAGTTCTCTTGTCTTGTAGGACTCAGCCACCCTGAGAACCAGAAGGGGGGCACCGTGGCTCATACTCATGGCTTCTTCCCCTTGCCTGCTCTGCAGCACCAGTTATATAACAAACTGTGTTGTCATAACTGATGTGACATTTTTGATGGCGCAGCTGCTTCAGCCCAAGAGGTTAGAGTGATATTACAGAGAGTGGGAAAGAGCACTGAACCAGGAGTCTAGACCAGTAGCTCTGCATCTGCCCTGTGGGATTAGTTTCCTGACAGAGTTGGATCAGATGTGCCCCAAGCTTCTTTCCTGTTCTAAACAGTCTATGAAATTGGGAACCCCTTTGTTTTCAGGGTCTTGAGATTCTAAATCTTAAAAGCATTAATTATAGTTCTATCCCATGGGAGTTTGGGGTAGCCATGAAAGTTCTTTTAAGGCTAACATAATTGCAGAGTAGTAACCTTCACCACAAAGCTTTGTCGGCCAAGAATTTGTAGTTCTGGGGGGCAGAAGTGAGGGGTGGTTTTGAGAAAAACCACTTCTAACCAAACTTTTCATGCAGACATGGTCCTCAAACCGAAGAGGAGGATCTGAAAAGTATCCTGTTAGTAAGAAACAGGATGTTTCTGTGAGGAAAAAGCCAGGGATGTTAGAGAAGTGGTTTCTCTGTAGCTTCCAGAATGCTCCAAAGTGAGACAGCCCTGGCATCCACCAGTATGGCTGTACATGAAGGAACTTGCCTGGGTCAAGGTGCCTAGGAACCAAGGAGTGCGGCAGTACGCAGACTAGCAAAGGGAGGGGATCAGGAGAACTGTGTTTGACTTTTGACTCCCCTTCTGATTTGACTTTGGGAAGATCATTTGGTCCCTTTGGGCCTCAGTTTGTTCATCTCTTAGTTAGGATATGGGCTTCCAACATAGAATTTCTCAGTCTCCTTGTCATATTTCCAGTTCTAAGATGCAGTAAATGCAAATAGAGACCTAGAAGCCTGAAATGCAGTGGGGAATAGTGGGAGTGTTTATTACCCATGGCTTTTATCTGCTGAGCCATCTTCAGTTCTAATTTTCTTTACAGAGGAGAGAAAAACCCCTGTGCTTTTCATAGTACAAAAAATTAAAATAAAATGAAATCTTGCAAGGCTAATGGTCAGTGCCCTGAACTTGTCCCCCTGCTCCCTCGTTTTGTGAGCCATCTTAGAAGCAAGCAGAATGGAGAAAAGAGAGAGTATAGCATATGAGAATAGGAATCTGTGGTGAGGGATTTGCCCCAGATTCTCTGTCTGTGTTATATCTTAGCCAAACAGATAGGTTTTATGTGAAAGTTGTTACTTACAGGACTAGCTTTCCCATGCTTTAAAATTGACCCTGGGTCACCTGCCCTCAGGGTCTGAGAGCACTCTTGCCTATTACGCATTATACATTAATTAGGTGTCTGTGTCCTTTGCTAATCAGGGTTCCTCTTTCCCACCAAGGCTCCCTAAAGTAAGGATGGTGATTTAATTTTGCTCATAGTGTAGCACCAAACCCAATGCCTGGCCCAAAGGGGGTGCTTAATATGTATTAGATAAAGAAAAGAGAGAAAAAGTGAGGTGCACAAGGAAAGCACCTTATTATCCCACATAAGCTAGAGTAATCATATTAAAAGCTTTCAATGGCCATGAGCTGTATCCACAATTTTTGATCCATTATCCTCATCTGTTTTTTATTTTCACATCAACCTATGAGGAAATACAGTCATCAAATCGATCTACAGATGAGGAAGTGAGGTTCAGAGAAGTTAGGAAGCTTGCTCAAGGCCACACAGTGTCGTAAGTGGCAAGGCTGTATTCAGACAATGATTTGTCTAATTCTAAAACCTGTGTTCTTTCCATCATAAGCCTACACCATTAATACTGGATCACAACCAGTGTGGTCAACAGAGAGCTGGCATTCAGGGACTCTGTACCTATCAGTAAATGGGATGGTTGCAGCCTTGGTTGAGGTTGGTGGCAGCAGCAATAGCAAATGCCTGGTTGGTGCTGGGTTCTTTCTGGAGGTGGTGGTGATGGTCACCATGTGCCACACTGAGTTGGATACCAGAGTGTTCCCTAGCAACCATCTGGCAGTCCCTGAAATCATTTGCCATTCATACCCCAGAAATGGGAGCCATTTTCAGTTGTAATAGAGAGAGGTTGCTACTGAAGGCTCTGGCTTTGGTGCATGTAGGTGTCTTGAAGACTGGAAAAGGACAAGATAGTAGGAGATCCACCCATCCATCCACTCATCCATCCATAAGCTTTGATGAGTGCCTCTGTTGTGCTAGGCATACAAATGGTGTCGTGGAGGCAGAGAGGAAGGTCTCAGTCCCTGTCCTTGAGGAACTCATGGGAGCTACGCGCAGAAGACTCTTACACTGGAGGGCAGGAGGTGTCATGCTGTCTCCACACGTAGCATGCTGTGAACAGAGGCACCTTCTCCCAAGTAGGAAGTTCAGGGAACTCAGTCGAGGAAAAGTGGGATGTGAGGTGAGTCTTAAAAGAAAATTATAGTTAGCCAGGTGGAAAACAGGAATGCCAGGGAGAGGAACCAGCACGTGCAAAGGCACTGAGATATGTTCCTACATAGAACATGCTCAGAGTGTAAAATAATTTGCTTTGACCAGAGCAAAATATATACGAGGAGTGTTTAAAAATGAGGAATGAAATGAGGAACCAGATCATGAAGGGCCTTATCTATTGTATTAAAGGACTTTGGATTTTATTCTGAAGATAACAAGATGCCACCCAAGGGCCGTAAAGAAATGTGTAGAAAGATCCACTTTGTTTTTGAACGATTACCTACTTGATCTGGAGGGAGTTAGGTCTGGAGATTAGGAAGCCAAATGAAAAGTTACTCTGTGATCCTGAAAAGACTAAGAGCTAAATTAAAGCAATGGTAGTGTGAGAAAAGGAGACAGATTCAAGAGATATTTGAGCCATGAAATAATGATGATGATCAGTCGCATGGGCATTGAGGAGAAGGTAAACTTTACAAAGCATAGGCAAAAATGAGCCCAGGAGTCCTGGTTTGGGCCATGTGCCTGGCAATACCATTCCCTGAGATGGAAAAAATGCAAGAGAAAGGGAAGATTTGGAAAGATAAATGATGATTTTATTCGGTCATGCTGATGATTCTTATGGATCATCTTGAGTGGATATCCATGGCAGTGGACTAAGAGGTTGGACCCATCTGGGGAGAAGGGTCAGTTTGGAACTCTGTGGTGCTTGTGGGCAGTAAGAGCCATAGATGTTGGTAACCTCCCCAGGCTGAGCAGGAAGGGGAGAGAAGGCAGCGGATGCACCCCCTCCCACTGCCACAGCCACCTCACCCCCAGCTCCTGGACACTGACCAGGAGTGATCTGAGAGATGGAAAAGAAAACCCAAGGCATCAAGGGAAGAAAGGATTTCAAGCCACTCTGCACAGTGGCTCACGCTTGTAATCCCAGCATTCCGGGTGGCCAAGGCTGGAGGATCACTTGAGCTCAGGAGTTCTAGACCAACCTGAGCAAGAGTGAGACCCTGTCACTATTAAAAATAGAAAAGATTGACTGGATATGAAGGGGCATGCCTGTAGTCTCAGCTACTCAGGAGGCTGGGGCAGGAGATCACCTGAGTCTAGGAGTTTGAGGTTGCTGTGAGCAATGACCAGCAACACAGAGACACCCTGTCTCAAAACAGTAGCAATAACAAAAAACAGGCAGCGCCTGTGGCTCAGTGACTAGGGCCCCGGCCCCATATACCGAGGGTGGCAGGTTCAAACCAGGCCCCGGGCCAAACTGCAACAATAACAAAAAATAATGAAGAAATGGTTAGTTGTGTCAGATTTTGCATTAATCAGATAAGGTGAAGACTAGTGGGTGACCCTGGGGTCTGGCAAGTTGTTGGTGACCCTGGCAAGAGCAGTTTTAGTGGAATAGTGGAAGAAAAGCCAGACTGCAGTAGGAGTTAAGAAGTGCATGGTATTGGGGAAGTCTACCAAAAGCACGAGTGGAGAACCTCCCACGCCCACCCTGGAAAGAAACAGGTGCTGTAGAAGAGGGAGAAGAGCAGTAGGGAGGGAAAAAGGGTATGGGGTCCAGGGAAGGCTTTATTTTTGTTGTTCATTTAGCCAACATGACCGAGGGACATGGATCTATTAAGAAGCTGTAAAGAAAAAGCTATAAGGGAAGAGGGGAAAGTAACTTGAAGGTAAAGGGAAGAGGCAGCAGGGGAGGAACCTAAGCCCCT
The DNA here is from genome assembly GCA_963574355.1 of Loris lydekkerianus. Classification (NCBI taxonomy): domain Eukaryota; kingdom Metazoa; phylum Chordata; class Mammalia; order Primates; family Lorisidae; genus Loris; species Loris lydekkerianus. The sequence goes on along the minus strand of CAUYPK010020819.1, from coordinate 60,883 downwards.
GAGAGGATGAGCAGCTTGATCTTGACGTGAATTGGTATTTCCTTCCTTGAGACAGCAGGAGAGCAGTGAGGATGCAGCGTGTGCAGAGAAATTTGGGGGTAGAACAATAAGGACCGGAAACTGAGGGGGCTCTCGCCTTAACGTTTATTTTTCTCTCTGGAGTGAGAAGAATTTAAAATCAGCTCCATTTTTTGGAACACCAAAGACTGGTAGCTGTTTGTTCTAGTCAGACCACTCGTTTATTCAATTATCTAGTATTCATCTAGTACCTGAGTGATAAACCAGTGTAGTTCTAGAGGTATCAGAAATTAACCTCCTAAATAGTTGGGCACAGTATGGGGTGGGGAACCTGTGGCCTTAGGGCTATATGAGGCCTTCTGGATCCTTCAGTGTGCCCTTTTTGGACTGAATCCAAATTTTACAGAACAAATACCTTTCTTAAGGGATTTGTTCTGTGAAGTTTGAATTTGGTCGAGGGGCCTTACTTGGGGCCCTCATGTAGTCGTAAGGCCACAGATTCCACTGCCTCCTGCTGCTTGAAGATAGTAGTGGGCACATGACTCAGGCCTTGCCATTCACAGAACTCCATTCTCCCAGGTGACTGGCCTAGAGATGGATAAGGTGACTCAAGTTAGGCCAGTCAGGTTCAGTGCCCGTACTCAGTGGTTAGGGCGTCAGCCACATATACTGGGGGCTGGGGGGTTTGAACCCAGCCCGGGCCTGCTAAACAACAACAACAACAATATAGCCAGGCCTTGTGGCAGGCGCCTGTAGTCCCAGCTACGTGAGAGTTTGAGGCACGAGAATCACTTAAGCCTAAGAGTTTGAGGATGCTGTGAACTGTGACGCCACGGTACTCTACTAAGGGTGATATAGTGAGACTTTGTCTCTAAAAAAAGACAGGCCAATCCTGTCTTCCCTGTCTGGAATTTAATAGTCACTGTGAGAAAGACTGGAATCCCAGCAGTGTCCTCACTGGGCTGGAATGATGAACACCCGGAGCTATCTATGGCCATGTTTTCACATCTCCATTTATCCACTGCAAGGAGGAAGCTTGCTTATGATGGAAGAGGCTGAAGCTTTGAGAGACTGGGGGACAGGGGAGGGAATGCAAAAAAGAGAGGAAGCCAGAAAGACATCCAGTGATATTAATGGACCCTCCAAAGCTGACTCACTGGACCTGGCAGCATGTGAACCAATAATCTCTTCTTCTACAGACTGGTCCCTTATCACTATATGCTGATGAGAGGGTTAAGGCCTTCCAGGAAGAACAGTTACTAAGGATGAAAACACAAAAGCAGGACCCACATGTGCAGGGCACTCTGAGGGAGCAGTGGGCAATCTCATGCAGCAGAGGAGTTGTGGTTTGTGGGAATATGAGCAGAAGCGATCAGTAAGGAACAGTAAGGCCAGATTCTAGGGACCCTGATGGTTCTGCAAAGGGGTCTGTACTTTGAATACAGTAGGATGCCAAGTCAGGAGAACCTGACAGTGGGAGGCAAGAGGTGAGCCTTAAAAGCAGAGAGAGATTTTTATAGTGTGAACTAGGGAATTGGTAGGAAAGGCAATGAGGAGTTGGATGGGGGAGAGATTTTGGAGGCAGGATAGATGACACTTGGTGTCTGGTTGAACATGGGGAGAAGAGAATTGATCAGAGAAGTCCTCCCAGTTTTACCCCTGTGTGTGTTTAGCTGTGCCATCAAGTTAGGAAGTATAGGAGTAGGGAAGGAGATAGCAGGGGGAAGACGACAAGCATGATTTTCAGGTCCTACAGGATAGCCTTCTGGAAATGTTCAGCAGGTTGCTTGGGAGGTAGTTCTGTCTATTTGAAGAGAAATTCTGGGCTAGTAGGAGAATTGGGCTCAGCTGTCCTGCAGGGTGGTGCTGTGAGGGTGCATGTGATGCTGTGGGTGAGTATGCAGACGGACAGGAGAGGGAGGGCCCCAGGAAGGGGTCCATCATTGTGGAAGTGAGGGAGGGGCCTACCTTCAGTAGACCCACAGGTAGCTCCAACTGGCAACAGGGGCTGGGGGGCCAGAGGAGCAGGAGGACATCCCAGATATGCTATCACAGTGGAACCTTCAGGAAGTTCTGGGTAATGAGCAAGGGTTCTGTACCATAGCATTGACAGGTCAGATAAGGACTGAGGAAAAAAACATTATATTTGGTGATTTGGGGCCATTGTGGACCAGCAGTTTCAGTGAAGCCAAAAGGCTAATAGCCGAACTCAAGAAAATTTTATGGTAGAAATAAGTCTGGCCTGGAAGTCAAGAAAACCAAGTTCTCATCCCAGCTCTGTCCCTGTATTGCTTGGTGGTCCCAAGCAAGTTCCTTAATTTCTTTAGGACTTAGCATCCTGCATATAAAACTAGGAAACTGGATTGCATGGTCTATAAGCTTCACCTCTAGTCTTGAGGTCATAATTTATATCTTGCTGTCCAGCAAAACAGATGTTCTCATGGCAGAGGAATTCCCCTCCTTCTCCCTTGGCCTTCCCCAACTGACATAATAAATTATAACAAAATTAAGCTTTCAGAACTCTAGTGCTAATTGAGAAAGAAAACTGGGACATCAGCTCAGGGAATTGTGGACACCAGTGCATGTTGTGTCCACGTGTACTCTGCACCGAGAATGGGGAGCCTTAAGAGGTAGGATTTGTCTGGTAATACCATCAGGGTTATGAGCCCAGGACGGCTCTTCCACAGGGAGGAGTGCTGAAGATGGTTCTAGACTACAAAGACAAAACAACCCCTGTGTCTCCCTTTCTCTGAATTCACGTGGAAAAGAGCAGAAAGGGTTGTGAGCTTGAGCTGGCAGTGGGGATGGAAGGGAGCTTCAGCCAGGGCAGTTAAAGAAGAGCTGCAGGTGCTTAGACCTTGGGAGATGGACAGCCTGAGGGCACCAGTGGGCAAGGGCAGGAGAGGCACCTGCTGTGTCTCTCGGGTACTCCGTGGCCCATCTGGGGAAGGGATGGTAGAATGGCAGCGGGGATAACCTAGTTCTTAGTTGTGGCCGTTCCTCCTACTCTTTCCCCCCTGTGTTCTATATAAGGCTTGTTTCTTCTTTGAATCCTTTCCTTAGAATTTCGACCACTTGCACCTCACTATTTCCTGACTTTTTTGGCACATGGTTGTTCATTCTGTGAATACCATTTGAAGACCAGCCAGCCATGATTTGGCACGTTCTGAATTTCTAGGAATAGAGCCCTTAATAAGACAAACAAGCTTCTTGCCCTCAAGGGCCTTACTTACAGTTTAGAAAGGGAGATAGTAAACAAATAAATGAAAGCAAGGTCATTTCATATTATAGTTAAGTGTTCTGAAGGAGGATATGGGGTTCAAATAATGGAGAGTGGTTGGGGGAGAAAAGGGGGCAAGAAAGCAGGTCAGGAAACATCTCAGGAAGAGGGAACCCCAGATGCAAAGACTCTGAGACAGAAATGAGCTAAAAGGTAGTCAGTGTGGCTGGACCACAAGAAAGAAAAAGTGGCCCAAAATGAGGTTTAAGAGGCCAGTAGGAATCAACATGCAAGCCCCCATGGCCGTGGAGAGACATTTGAGTTTTGTTCTGAATCCCATGTGGTTGACAGCTTGATCTGACTTATGCCTTAAAAAGATCTCTCTGCTTCCTGGAAAAGGCAAAACTATGGGGACAGAAATACATCAGTGCTTTTAGGGGTAAGGTGGGGTGGAGGAGGGATTGACTTACAAAGGGGCACAAGGGAACTTTTGTGGGTGATGGAAATATTCTCTCTCTTCATTGTAGTGGTGGTTATACCACTGTGTATGTTTATCAAAACTCATAACAGAATCCCTCTGGCTGCCATGTGGACGGTGGATGGTAGGGAGCAAGCCTGGAGCAATGCACAGTCCAAGCTGTACATCGTCCACTCCATGCCATTTTTATAATTTAGCTGTTCTTAAAATTATGTGCTGTTCTTGGTAGCCCCCTTAAATCAGTTTATTGATGTGCATTCCTGCTTTTCCTGTCTCCATAGCTGTCATCCACAACTGGTTCAAAACCTCAACGTGGATAGAAACCATCTGATTGTTTTGTGGGGACCTACGATGCTTACCACATATTATTTTCCTTACATTTGAGTGATGCTTTAAAGCTACAAGTACATTTGTTATCTCCTTGGAGCCTTAGAATAATCTTGTTAGGCTACACAAACATTACTACATCCTCGTTTTGTGGATGAAGAAACTGAGGAGGAAGAAGTCAATATAGAAATCAGTATAGAGGTCAATATAGAAGTCAGCATAGAACTCAATATAGAAGTCAGCATAGAAGTCAGCACAGAAGTCAATATAGAAGTCAGTATAGAAGTCAACATAGAAGTCAGCACAGAAGTCAATATAGAAGTCAATATAGGAGTCAGCATAGAAGTCAATATAGAGGTTAGCATAGAGGTCAACATAGGAGTCAGCATAGAAGTCAAAGTCAGAATAGAAGTCAGCATAGAAGTCAGCATAGAGGTCAGCATAGAAGTCAATATAGAAGTCAGTATAGAAGTCAGCATAGAAGTCAGCATAGGAGTCAGCATAGAAGTCAGCATAGAGGTTAATATAGTGAGTAAAGCAAGCAGACAGCCCTCAGAATGGGAGAAAATATTTGCAGGTTATACCTCCGATAAGGGTCTAATAACCAGAATCCACAGAGAACTCAAATTTATTAGCAAGAAAAGAACACGTGACCCCATTTCAGGGCGGGCAAGGGACTTAAAGAGAAACTTCTTTATTTTATTTATTTTTTTATTTCAAAATATTATGGGGTTATAAATGTTGTGGTTACTTGAATTTGCTTTTGTAGAGTTTGAGTCAAAGTTGGAAGTGTGCTGCTCACCCGAATAGTGTGCATTGTACCCAATTAGTTGTGAATTTACCCCTCGTCTTTCCCCAACATCTTCTTGCTTTGAGTTTTACTACCAAATGTGCATGTGGGTGTTGATCAATTACTTCTAGTTTAATATTGAGTATATATGGTGTTCTTTAGCATTTGTAAAATAATAAATGTTTGCATGTTGATAACAAACCTACAATGAAATTCTTCTTCCAATGCTTAGAATGGGAGTTAATTAGGTAACATGAAGATTATCAGTAAGACTGAGGTGTTGTGTACTTCTGGAGTACAGCCATGAACCCTAAGCCTGACATTCCTACAGAGGAAAGGCAGACTGCAATGCTTCAGTCCAAGAATTCCCAGCCTTCATGGGCATTGGGAAGTCATGGAGTTGCTACAAGTACCCTATGAAGCTTTTGTATTTTTTATCTTCTTACAGATTAAATAAGCACTGGATCTTATATCATAAGTATGGAGTATCATTTCCAAGTCTACATGGATGTTGTCTTTATTTTAAACAAACAAAATATGCATAAGAATATTTTCCACTTCTGCCATTATGTAATTAATATCATGAGGTATTGACACAAGGAACTGAAGGTATTATTGTTCCCCTCAATTCCCCTAAACTTCATAAAGTTTGCCAATCTCATAACCCAGAAATGTCTTTCTTAAGGACCTGGGAGCCAACACTTTAAATGCAATCATCAAAAAAAGATGGGAATTTTATCTCACAGTTCCTGTGGGAGGATAGGAACCTAACTTTGATAAACATCCATTTGCAAACTGTCCATCTAACAGTCCCTAAATGTACGAATCACATTGACCATCTTCCTAACATGTCTTCTAATTCTTGAAAACTCCCCCCTTTATTTTATTTTAATTTTTCTCTCCCTCTTATTGCAATAGGCTTGAGCAAAGTCTTTTTGCCTGTTTAATTCCAGCTGGAACTTTTTTTTGTAATGGTATATGAATTATGTCAATAAAGCTGCCATTGAAAAGTTAAAATACTATGAGAAAAAGTTGTTTGATTTTTACGTATAGATGCATATATTATCTCTGAAAGAACTTTATGTTGAAACATATTAAAGTCTATTGCAATATTCTATCGGTCAATTGTTAACATTTGTTGAAAAACTGCTATATCCAGAAACAGACTTGAGAAAATACTTTAATATTTTTAAAATAAATGCATGCACATTTCACATTGTATATCGAAGCAGTATCTTGAACCTCATAAATGCATCAATGTACAAAGTTATGATTTAATAAAAAATAATTTAACAAATAAAATAAAATAAATGCATGTAAAATATGAGAATCCTTCCAGGACTCATGGATGAAGGGCCACAAATCTACTTGGTATAAGGATTAATACTAGGAACTTTTCTAAAGGAGGTAAGTTTTATTAATAATTTGAGAATGTCTTGAGGGACAAAATTTAAAGTTTCTTTGTTCACACGGATGCTAACATCAAAATACCAATATAATCTTATTATATCTGGCAGTTCTCGCTCACTTCTACTCACCACTTTGACATTCATGAATACTTAGCCAAATTCATTCTTCAATGGGCTTTTAATTTTAGTCTAAGTGCACAGCTTTTCTACTTGAATTGCCTTTCCAAATGACAGCTAACTCAGAGTGAGGTAACTCATTTTATGTTATCTCTATGTTCTTTATATTGCTCCATGCAAAAGAATGAAAGTTACAGGGATGTTGGGTAATCTGTTAAGATCAGTGGAAACCAAACTGTATTTTTAAAAGTAAAATTCTTGCACAAAGACTTAATGAAATTTCTAGCAATACAAAAGAGGGCATCACCTAAGTTAGTACTAATCAAAGTATGCATAGTTTGCAAACAGAATGAATTTTTTATCTATATATTCTGTTCCTGAAAAATGCACTGGCCAAAACTGAAAAATATCTGAAAGTGTTCTTTAGGGTATCTAAAACATAATACTTTTAGAGTGTAGAATGTACTTTTAAATTCTAAATTTAAATCACTTCCATGTTTTCTTTTTATATGTAAATTGAGGACACAAACTAATCATATGATCTTGAGCAAGTCAGTTTTTTCACCTTCGCACCATTTTCATCATTTGTGAATCGAGGAATAATGGCTTTTTCATACATTTTATGAAGACCTAAGATATGCATGGCATTTCTTCTGACTAAATGGCTTCTCTCCTCAGAACTGCTGTGCCAAGGTACAAAATTCCAGCAGTGTCTTCTTAACCCCTTACACACTTGGAATGTTGCTTTAGGTTACTGATGTCATTGATCTTCACAAAAAATTTTGTTTACCTAACACGTAGAAGATTGTGAAGTGGACCTAATGTTTAGAAGTGCTGATGAGAAAATTATACTTTAAGTGTTGGAAAGAATATAAAATTGAAAGTTCTTCTCTAATGAGTCTCTAGAGACTATGAGAGGAAAAAAGAATAACAGAGCCCTACATAGGAAAAAAGGGTCTAGGGCAATGTCAATGTTATAAGCACAGACTCACTCCAAAGGAACTGATGAGAAACATCCTCCTGAACCTAGAGAATGTGATGAGCTTGAGAGGAAATAAAAAAGAGACTGTATATCTTTACTTTAATTAAGCTTTCCTTTTCTGTACATTAATCAGATATTGTGAGAACTAAAAGACTCTTAAAGAGCTTATGGACCACACGGCACCAAGGCTACATTAACTATATAAATTGCTCTATCCCTCATGATTAATTTGAATGAAATATCTGATTATTACTTAGTAAAAGAACATTAAACATGGTAGTTTTTATTTTCTTCCTAAACTTCCTCACCTCTACCACCATTTATATCCAACAGGTTTCTTTATTCACATGCATGCTAACATCAAAATGCCAATATAATCTTACTGTCTTCTGGCAGTTCTCACTTGCTTCTACTTACCACAATTACATTCATGAACACTTAGCTATAGAAATCCTGAAGTGCATAGCACATCATCCTGTATACTTTAGGTCATCTCTAGGTTACACATACTATGCAATTTCAAATACAATGTAAAGTCTGAAAGGTGTAAATAGCTTCAGGGATTTCTAAATTTTTGGCTTCTCTGGGACACATTAGAAGAAGACAAGTTGTTTGGGGCCACATATTACATATACAAACAATAACAAAAGCTGATGAACAAAACAGAAAGTCTAGGCATAATTTTCTTGATATCCACCTCCACACATAGGCTAAAAAGACCTCACGTAATCCTTATGCAGCCTGTGAGTTGTGGGTTATCACATTGATAGGTATTATATCAATACGGATGCAAACTTATATAAGATAGAAAGCTACAAAACCCTAAATAGGTTTCTGAATCTCAGAGAATCCCTATGGGTTCTCAACTGTACCTTCTCACATTTGAGGGGATTTTTTGTTTGTTTTGTTTTTTGACAGAATATATTAGAATCATAACATATTTACAAACAAATACAAACCAATTGATCTCAATTGTCTTTAAGTCCTTCCTTTTTTAAGGCCCAGGATCCCTGGCTTTTTGCCTGGAAGGAAAAGACAAAAACAAAAACAAAAACCATAGCATCAACAATTTTCTCCATTTTATCAATCACTTTTCAGTAATTAATTTAAGCTGTGAAAGTTTTACAACTGTTGTCACAGACATTGCCTTTACAATTATGAAATCAAGCAGCAGCAGTCAACTAATTATCTCAGCTCAAAAGTTCCAAGTGTGTTCATCCTAGTTCCTAATTTTGATATCCTTTATTTAAAAACTCTCCCTGTGCCTGTATTTAGGGCTTACATTAATCATTCATATCTCATATAGGAAAATGGAATAAACACACTGTTTCATTCAACGTTAGTTAGTTTGAAAGGCTTTTATAGTTTTTGAATGATTACCACTTTGATGTTACAAATATGAATGTAGCAGAATTCTATTCCATCTTTTTAAAATATGAGTATGACGCTATTAACACCAATGGGTATGCTTTACATATGTAAAGCTATCTAGAGCAAAAGTTATAGACAGTGTTTATAGTTTGCTTTTGTAAGTTGTCTAAAATGTCTTATGCACCTTTAGGCCTACTACAATTCCCTTTTACAATCCGCTTACTGTAAAATTGCTATATATCTCACAAGAAGACCTTCCAATCTTATTCTTCATATTGACAAACTGACTTCCTTGAAATTAGGAAGTAGGAACATATTCTACTTCCTTGTTCATAAGTATACACAATATATGCCCAAACTCACATTATTATCATATGCTAAAAAATACCACAAATATAAGCATCCTAGACATCTGTAGGGTATTGGTTCCAGAAACCCCTGGGGATACCAAAATCTGTACATGTATCAGTGCCTTATGCAAAATGATATTATATTTTCATATGACCTACACACATCATCCTGCATACTTCAAGTCATCGCATTGTAAACTCTGAAGGTTGTAAATGATGGAACCCAGAGATGAGGCTCAGTGGGCATATTTAGTCCAAGTTTATTGAAAGGAGAGGGCAACCTACCTGGGCAGTATAAAGGTGGTATCTTCACACAGTTAGAAATCCCTTTTATATGCCCAAGGAATAGGAAAATTTTACAGCTTGCCTGGAAAGTTAGGGTCGTTTGACTTGAACTTCTGGGGTGGGAAGGACCAATCAAATTTTTTCTATCTTTGTATTAAAAGGAGAAGAGGAAGAGGGGGAGGCGAATAGGTTTCTGTGTGGCTGCATTAGGCACCCCAACATTCCTGACTCTTGTTAAAAGGGATGATGGGGATGATGGTCCGTCTTCTAAAATTTCTTCTGGCTGGATAGAGTCATAGTTGTCCCAGGATCTGTTGAGCCAGGGTCTATCATTTGAGAGCATAGGTGGGTAGCTTGTTCTCTGAGCTGGATGATGCCCTGCCAGACCAGACCAGACTTGCTGGTGTAGAAACAGCAGGTGCTCTATAAAAAGTATAGAGGTCCCTTTCCTCTGTCATGCTTATATCTAAGTGTCTAAAGTGGTTAGGGGGGAAGGGAAAATGGAAAGTAATAAAAGGATGAACAATGTACCTTTACCTTCTAGACAACTGTAGAATATATAAGGGGGGGCTGGCTGTATTTTATATTTTATTTTAATGATGAAGCTAAGAGAGAGAAATAGAGGTCTTTAAAATCTAGGAAGTCTAAGGAACACAGCCTCTATATTATTATAATTATTTTCTCTCTGTGTTACAAAGTAAGTTACTTAAGACTATACTGGTGTGACAAAGTTGAGCCCATTTTTGAGTCATACATGCTGTCAATTGAAAGCCATTCCCATGTTGACTTAGAAGACCACTGGTTCCAGAAGGTGAATATACTCTCCCATTTGTGTTGCTTGAAATCACTCAGGTTATGGTAATTTTTACAGGAGAAATAGGAAATTAATATATTAAAGCAAATAAATCATGTAAACTCAAGTATCCAAACAATTATCTCAATACATTAGGAAAAAGGAACAAATTTAGCTTAAATAAGTAAAAGCAGAATATTAAGATTATAAATCAATTATATATAAAATGGAAAAGCAATATAGAAATATGTACAACATAATTTTTTTGAAAAGAATAATAAAATTCTTTTTAAGAGAAAAAAGAGAAAGGGGAAAAACACACAATTACTAACATTATGAAGGTGGGAGGGGGATTACTGAAGAATATCAATATAAAAAAATATAATATGGGTGATTATGAACAACTTTAGTCTGATAAGTTAGAAAATGTACACAAAATAGACTACTTTGTTGAAGAATACAAGTTATCAAAATTAAATTTAAATGACATTAAATAGAAAATCTTAAGATCCCTGTATCTACTAAATTATATTCATATTGAAACCTATTGATATCCAGGAAGTTTATTGTGAATTCTATAAAACATTCAAGGAGAAAATAATAAGTCTTATTAACCATTTTAGAGAACGGAGGGGTTAAGAAATGCCTTTTATGTGGCTTTACTAAGATACAATAATCCATCTTGAACATAAATGCAAATATTCTTAACTAAATATTAGCAATTTAAGTAGAACAGACAATGCAGCATGGCCAAGAAGCATTTATCCCAAGAAGGCAAATTTGACATAACCTGAAAATATAATCCACTACATTAACAGAACAAAGGATAATATACCATTTTATTATCTCATTAGATGTAGAAGATAAATTTGTTAAAATTCAATACTAATTCACAAAATCAAGAATATAAGATTTCTCAATATATTAAATGCTATTTATCAAATTTCTACGGGAAACTTTATATTAATGATGAAATCCTGAATGCTGGTGTTCAGTGGTTGGGAGCTTACTTTCATCACCTCTAATGATAGGGCAACATAGCATACAGAAGAACATAAGGTATAAAAATTTAAAAGAAAAATAAAACTTGGGTGGTGCCTGTTGCTCAACTGAGTAGGGCACAGGCCCCATATGCCAGAGATGGTGGGTTCAAACCCAACCTCAGCCAAAAACTGCAAAAAAAATAAAAAAAAATAAAAATAAAAATAAAGAAAAAGAAAACTTATTTGTTGTTCTATGATTAAATGACTGCACATGTGCAAAATTCTGTGGCTTTGATCAGAAAAACCTGACTAGAACTTAAATAACAATTTTGAAATGTTTTAGTTTATATTGCCAATATGAAGAAAACCTTTCATAGAAATGCTATGTGGAAATGAAATAAAAATATTACTATTGACGATGGAATCCCACACATCAAGTAACTGTAATATCCATGTAATAAAACATGTGGAAATTGTCTATAGGGAGAATCACAAAGTATTTCTGAAAGGAATTAAGAAGTTAGATATTTTATTTATATGTGGGAGGATATATCTTTAAGATTTGATCATGATACTCATTATACGATGTATACATATATGAATCACCACACATACACTTTGAAAATAATCAAATCAAATATTTTAAATTTTTAAAAAAATAATTTTAAATTTTATAAAGTCAATCAAAATGTGTATTTGTGTGTGTGTTTGCTTGTATATAAATAAGCCAACTTCAAATTGATTAAAATTTATATGAAAATTCAAAGAATTCAAAATAGCCAAAACAATCTTGAAAAAAGAACAAAGCAGGATTTCAAACTTACTATAAAGCTTTAGTACTCGTTCAGTATTATCAAAGATCAATGCGATTTAATAAAGAATCCTAAAATAGATAAGGTCATAAATGAGCAAACAATGTTTGAGTTATGAAGCAAGGCAACATGGGTGCTGAAAGCCTGACTATATGAAGTAAGAATTGTGAACCCTATTTCACTTTATTAAAAAAATAATTTACTATAATTTACATCACAAATCTAAACATTGAAGTGATGTGGCATAGGCAAATAATTTCTAGACAAGAGATAACAACCAGTCACTAATAATACAATTAAATATAATTAAAACATAATTATAGACTTCATCAAAATTAAACATTTCTTCTGTAAATGGCAACATTAATAAACAAATAACTTATGCCATATCGGATGTACATATAGGTATAAATATAAATCAATCAAACCTATAAATATTCTGTTTAGATATACATCTGACAAAAGACTCACATCCAAAGTGTATGACTGACTCCTGCAAATCAATAATAAAAAGAAAATAACGTTTGATAGTGGACACAAAATTTGTATAGACACTTTAAAATGATATAGGAAGAAGCAAGTCACCACACAAAACATTCAACATCTTTTATCCTAGTGATAGTAAGAGAATGTTTTATTCTTACCAGAATGGCTGAAATAAAGGAAACACTAAAAGTGATGGTACCAAACATCAGTAAAGATGTGGAATGACTGAACCTTTATATTTGTGGACAAGAATGTAAAATGCTTCAATCACTTTGGAAATGTTTTTATAATTTATTATAAAGTAAAACATGGCCTTACTGTATGGCCTAGTAATCTAGATAGTAGAAACCTTGTATTTCTACCAGCTGGAAACAAGTCAAATGTCCATCAATAGGAAAACGTTGTATTTGTACGATGAAGTTCAATTTAGCAATAAATATATAAACAAGTAATACACAAGCAACATTGATACTTATCAAAAACTTGTTGAATAAAAGAAAACATATAAAAAGCAACACATACTGTTTTTATGTATAAATGAAGTACACTAAAAGACAAAATTAAGTTAGCACAGAAACCCAAACAAAGTTCTTTCTTTAAAGTGTGGCATTTTTTTTTTATATTATCTAATGCCTTTTTAAAATTATTATTATTATTAAATCATAGCTGCATACATTAATATGATCATGGGGCATCATACACTAGCTTCACAGACCATTTGACACATTTTCATCCCATAGTCAACATAGCCTTCCTGGCATTTTCCTAGCTACCATAGCATGACATTTAAAGTGTGGCATTGACTGGAAAAGAACACCTGGGAATCTTTTGGTATAGTAGAAATGGCACACATCTTATTTGGAGTTATGTCTACTCAGATATACTACTTATAAAAGGTCATAATTTGTCACGCTGAGCATATTACATTTATACTCTTTACTGCATATAAATTTTACTTTAATGAATAAATACAAAAAAATCAGGGCAAAATTAACTGGCAGGGGAAAAAAAGAGGGGAAATGAAATAAGAAAACAACTGGTTTCAAATCCAAGGATTGGTTAGTAAATTTGCAATATATTTCCAGATCACAATTTTCTTATCATAAAATGGTAGTGAAAATGTTAAACTTACTATGTTGCCTGAGGAATATATATATGTGTATATATATATACACATTAATGTGTTAGGCATACAGTTGATTCCAAAGAAATTTAGTCACTCATTATCTAAGGTTAATCTCAGATGTCTTGGTAAATATAAAGTACACCTTAGAATATTATACTTTGATTAGTAATTGTTTAAAACAATAGTATATTATTAAAATGATATTTTTTTCTTCTATAATTGACTTGGGATTGCTGAGATACCATGTTAACTAGGCACTACTGAATCGGGTTTTCTTCCTCCCTCCTCATCTCTCTTATTTTCTGCCTCTGTTCTTTGTACTTTTCTTCCTCCATCTCCTTTTTTACTCTATCACTTTACCAAGTCGCCTAATATTTAAACTAACATCTATATAAATAATTATGCATATAAACAAACTAGAGGATGCTGCCCATAATAGAAAAGGCAGAATCTGAACCAATAGGGAAAAGACAAGAATTTTTGCCTACAGTAAACAAGGTTAATTTAAATCAGATAAGCAAACATAATTTAATCCTAAAATATTTGCTAAATTCCAGGATGACTTCATTAAACTATCAGTTCTATATAAACAGAACATAAAGAGAAAAATACTTGAAAATCAGAATATGATATTTTTTCTGTTCCTTTTAAAAGGGAAAAAAGTTGATTTTATAGTTATCTTATTTTTGATATCTATACAGTTACTAAAGCATAGCCCCAAAACAATTTGCAATAATCTATATGAATACAATGTCTTGAATAGAAAACTACATTGGGTTTGTAAGAAGTTATGTCTTTCTCTATTTGAGTAACTGGGCACAGGGAAAAGTAACTGTATATAGACCTTAGTTGTTTACATTGAGTAAGTATGGCTAAGTACACGTACAGGATTGGGACTAGCCAATTGGTACTAAGCATGTATTAAGGTGACACGCATTAAGAGATTTTTTTTTTTAGGTCATTAATGACTACTTCTCATCGACATACAGTTACATTTCAAATATCTACTTAAATATTAGGGAGTATAAGTAACAGTTGATGAACAGTGGCCTGAGATTGACAGTGGGGACACCAACAAACAAATTGCTGACTCCTTTTTGATCTTATGGAGTTATGAATCAGAGAAAGTGGCTAAAAAAAAAAAAAAAATCTTTACATAAGATGATTATACGGGAGGTGATGCTGTTGAAAGGCAGAAGTCCAATAGCCAATGGTTTATTATCCCCTGTAAAGATTTATTTCATAGACTATTGGATACTGGTAGAAACCATTAAGAAGGATGATGAGTTGGTGATTGTTTCAAAAGGGATAAAATTATCAGACTTGGATAATAATTAAGGTGCAAGAATATTTTATTATTTTGAAAATCAGTTGCTTCATCAGTTGAAATATAACCACTATAAGAAATCTAAATGAAAAGTTATTTTAAGTTTTTATCCAAAATTTAATTACTATTAATACCAGTAGCACATGGTGTGCTTATAAAACAGACAGGTTTCTTGATCCTACCTGAATTTTACTACTTCAAACGTCTGAGAGTGTAATATTTATAAAATAAATACAATAGGTAATTCCTAATAAACCAATGTGTACAGAGATAAAAATTAGCCAGAGATAGGGAGAAATGGGTTTCTGAAAATAAAGATTTGGGGTAGCTAGCTAATCATAACAAATGTGGCCAGGGTTAGGAAGGTGTAACTACACCTTTGAATGTCAGTATGTTACCCTTCTTGTACACATCCAAATACAGTAAACCATGACTTCAAGTATAGTAGAATAATATAAAATGGAGACTTAGAAGCATAGGAGGATGGGATAGGGGTGGATAATGAGAAATGCACAATGTACATTATTTGGGTAAATGCCCTGACTTCATCACTATGGAATCTATGCATATAACAGAATTACATTTGTATACCATAAATTTATACAAAAACTAAAAAAAAAAAATAGTGGAGAAATTTCCTCAAGTCAGTCACACTATTTAGAATATTAAACATAGTTTTATTACTCTTGGATATTCCATAGAAAATCAAGGTAGTTAGTCGAAAATCAACCTAGATTAGGAAATTGGAGCCTACTATTGAATTACAAAGACAGTATCTTACATGAGTAAATATATCTATATTTTCTCCCCATCAGAGGTAGTGGTTATTAATGCTGTATTTAGCATGTCAGAAAAGAGTGCTGGTGGTACTTATGTATTCTATTTATAGAACTATTATTTAATTAATAATTATAAGTGTTTCTACATAATGGTGTATAGAACAGACTTAAAAAAATGAAACCATACCAAAACAACAACCACAAAGCTCTCCATAACATCCACCCATCAGGAAATATACTCATACAGACATCTATTTATATATACTATGATTCTCCACATTTTACAGGATCCCAGATGCTTCTAAAATTATATGCTGAATTACAGGTGAAGCAACAGCTGCCACCAAAAGAAAAAAAAATTAAACGGGTTTGTATAATACATTCACAAAAGCTGACATGAACCTTTCTGAAGACTTGGAAGTGGCCAGTAGACTTTTTAATTAAAAAATTGTGCTTGTCTTTGCACTTCTGTGTTCCAAAAAGAACAAATACAGTTAAGAATTGAAATAGTGTAGTGCACTCTTGACAAGATTTATAACTAGTTTTAGAGACTCTGGAGGTTCACAAACTTCAGCCAAACAGGTATACTAAAAATGTGAAGACTGTTACCTGTTTTCACATCTAGTTATTAATAAGTGGAGCACTTATGGCCGTAAGTAATTTTCACACATGGATATCATTTTTAACTGTTATAACTGAAATGTAAGCAGCCCATCAATAACATGAAGAGATAACAACAATTGTGTGTTCTGAGTAGACACTGACATAAATTCAACATAAATAACAACACAGACACAAATGTCAGTCCTATATGGAATACAAGAACCACAGCTTGAATGTGGAAATATGAGTCTAGGGAAATAAAAGAACACAATGCTGTGAGGTTATATTAAGAAACACATGTCTGTGCAAAATCTGTTCTATGGTGCCATTTGTACTTCTTTTGGATTATCTAAAACAACTCAAAGCTGTTTCTACTTGTAGTCCCAGTAACTCGACAGAAACGAGCAATGGAAATACCATTTGTCCTTTAGTATTAGGATTATCTTTTATTATGCTACCTTTTTATTTATTTATAGAGCACATATTTTTATTTATAGAGCACATATTTCAACACATTTCAAGTTGTCTGCAGACCTTATTAACAAGTTTTATACTGCCTCTGAAGTAGACTTTGATATTTATCAGTTAAATAAATCTGAGGAATAAGTAATACACATGTAAACTTATTATTTACAAATAATCTCCAAGTATGTGTCTCAGGAAGATGGTAATGAGTTGGACATTTCCATTAGCCTCTACTCCTTTGAAGAAATTGTTTGCAATACCTGACAGTAGAAAGAGTATTTGATATATAAGGAAAAGCCACTGAAATAGTCTGTTTCTCTACAGTAACATATTGTATACATCAACTGCCTATTGGTGAAGGGGATTCTACTTCCAAGAGTTTATATGGGAAAAAAAAAAGATATACATAGTAAAATATATTTATTTAGATGTTCAGTATATGTTTATTTATAATTGAAAATAAGAAAAAAAAAAAAAAAAACTGGAAAGAACCCAAATTTCCAAATGATAGGATTATTTACCTAAATCAAATGATTAAACTTCATGGGGATACTGTGATGTCATTGGAATTATAAAATAATTTTTAAATGATAAAATATTCTACATATAACAAACTTACACTTTTTTTTATACAGAAAAATGTACAATTATAGTAAACGTTGCAAAAATTGGTGGATCATTACCTATCCTTGAATTACTTATTAAATTCATAAAGTTTTCCATGAGTGGTAAACTGTAGCTTGATACTCTGCATAACTGATATATATATATATATATATATATATATATATATATATATATGTATATATATATATATATCTCAATTTTTTTATGAATTAAGAGCTAACTGGAGAATCGGTGATTTGTTATTTGTTAAATACATTATAAATTTTCTACACGGCAATAGAGTAAAGCTTGTATGTAATAAGGTTAGTATTCAAAATATGTTAATTTAAGAGGACAAAAACAAAATTTACAATTTTACACTTGATCTTAGCCAAAAGGCCAAGAAGCGATAAAATTTACAATTTTAAATACAATTTAATCAAAGAATGAAAAGGTTTATATTTAGCCCTTTGACTTATTCAAATTTTTGCTTGTGGAACTGGCTATTTTTGAATTTATGAATAAGGAATACTCAACACTTGACAGTAAGAAACAATGAAAATAAATAGAAGATAGACACATATATACACACAAACATTCATACATAACAGAAGGCTAAAACAGGCAATAAACCAAATAGGAGAACACACGGTGAGTAAGCACATGGAAATATGTCAAACATTTTTAGTCTTTATATAAACACAAATTAAAACTTTGATGACTTATCACTACATATCTATTAAATTGGGGTGGGGGAAGCAACAACAACAAAAAAATGCTAACAATTCCAATGTCACATATTGGCAAAAATTCAGAGCCACCGAAACTTTCCCACACTACCAGAGGGCATAAAAAGTGGTGCAGCTAATTTAGAAAATAGTTTGGCTTTTTCTTAAAAATTAAAGATACATTCATCATAGGAAATAGTAATGGCACTCCTAGATGTTTACTCCAAAAGATGCAAACTTACATTCACACAAACAACCTATACTTATATATTTATAGCTGCTTTGTTTGTAAAACTGTCACAACACTAGAAAGAATTCAGAATTTCTTCAATGGGACCTGCAATAGTTTCTTCAACAGGATGTCATACATCTATATAGTGGATTATTACTCAAATGATAATGAGAAAGTAGGAATAATATCCAACAACATTAACATGTATCAACTAAAAAAGTTGAAGGAAGGAAATCAGTTTCTGAAACTTACATCCCATGTGAATATGTAAAAAGGAAAACTAAGCTACAATGATAAATCAGTGGCTATCAAGGGCCTAGAAGATCAAGATAGACTGAACAGAAATGAGTTTTTAGTAGTGATGGAATGATACCATATACTGCTTGTGGTTGTGGTTATGTAAATTCTATACATGTGCTAAAACTCATAGAAATGTATATCCTGCCAAAACCCTCAATATACAGTATCAATAAGCTTTATTCTTTTTATTTTTAAGTGGCATAAAATAGTACATTCTTATGTTATGCAATATATTTTGAAATTTGTATACATGGTGACAAGGTTAGATTAAGCTCATTTTTATAATTTCAAAAATATGAGGGTCTGACAATTAAATTCAGTTCAAGAACTCATATTTGGAAAAGCCTACTACACATCTCATGGTGAATATCACTATGGTTACCTTGTAAGTACCCCTCTTGAGAAGCTGTGCACTGACCCCCGAGGCTAGTCCATCCTTCAAAGCATTTTGGAACTCTTTTTCTGAAATGGCCATCAAAGCTGTGGTGGTATTACCCTTGATGTCCTTAATGTCATCAAAATGTTTTCCTTGCAATATTTCCTTTATCTTTGGGTAAAGAAAAATGTCATTGAACGCCAGATCAGGTTGTTCCAATACAGTTACTGGCTAAAAAAAAAAAAAAAAATTCTGCACAGACAGCACTGTGAAAGCTGGTGCAGTGTTGTGCTGCAAGAGCCATGAGTTGTTGGCCACTATTTTCTGTTAAGGTTTTTCTGACTATTTCTCTATTGATGTTTACTTGTTTTGCTAAGTTTTTCTCTTACAGTTCAATACATTTTTGCAATGTTTTGACAGTTCTTCTAATTGCTGGCCACCCTGACCTCTCTTTATCAGTGATGCTCTCTCTCCTCAGAAAAACATTTAATCCATTTGCAGAATGCTATTTTCTTCATGGCATAGTCCCTGTCATATTGAATTAATATGTATCTGATTTTGGTTCCACTCTCACCATGTTTAATAAGAAATTTAATGTATAATCCAAGCTCTGACATTCTTACAATGACACATAAAAATGTGCAACAAACACTGGTCAGCAAGACACTGCCACATGACAACAGAAACACAACTGTGAGACATTGATATACCAAGGCAATTAAACTTTACTGAGTTGTCTATACAGTGCTGCCGATGTAAGCACACAGTGGCAAGTTCACAAACTTAATTGTCAGAGCTCATATATTCATTTGCAATAAACTTTTAATTTGGTCTAACACCCAGATTTTTGAGCTCAAAAAAAAAAAAAAAACTATAAAAAGTAAAAAAATTTTTTTAAGTTTACAAAAGTAATACAGAGAAGAAATAATTTATGAAAAACAAAAATCTTTCGAATGGACCTTTATGGAGTACTAAATTAAAGGTAAAAAAGGATCCAAATTAAAGAATATTAGTAATTAAAATTCTACATAATCTATAATGGAGAATATTTATGTGGGGTTGCTTTCTGAAACTCAATAAAGTCCCTAAGTATATATAAATAAATATCATGAAAGATGCATGGAAATATTACAACAGTTTTTTTAATTTTTAAATTGCAAATGCTACATGGGATTTTTAAATTTATTTCATGTATCATGATAGATATTCTCACTTTGCAACTCCATACTTGAAAATATAATCATACTCAGCCATTAATATATTATTTCATTGATACTATCTTTACTAGGACTTTAAAATAATGCTAATTACCTCTTAGCATATAAATAAAATATTGACTTTGTAAATGTAAATTCTGAAGCTAAACTCCAAAGATTTGCTTTAATAATTTATTTTTTGATACATAGGAAATCAATATGTTTTTCCTTTTCCTTTTATAATCTTCTTTTAGTTGCGATTAGACATTTTTCTTATTTGTTTCATAAAACAGTTACATTTCTTAAATTGTCAACTTTAGAAACTTCTCTGTATTCCTTTTGTTTTCATTTTTACTCATCTTTTCTTCATTAAATCAACTCACTTTTTGAGAATCTTTTATTTTTCAGGAAATGTGATAGATACCAGAAGCAAAATAAACAAAAATAGATAATAACAAACATCCCTGTCTTTTCAGAAATTATATAATAGATAATGATGGTGACAGTGATTTGGTAGAGCAAGACAACATTGTTAGGATAATTATATATTAAAATAAAAATATAAGATTTATGACAGAAATGTTGAATTTATTTATCATGAGAGCAGAATTTAGAGATATGAAAATTTCTCAGTGTAGCCATGTTGTAAGGAAAGAAAGAGTATGTTTGAGAAAGAATACCAACAGTGTGGCCAAACAATTCTTTAATAAAGATATTGTTATAGATATTAGGAACCTGACTGTTATTAATCAAGAAATGAGGAATGACCCCAAAGGCATTTCTCAGATCATCGGGCCTTTAAATTCCATAATGGTCCTAGAGTGCCCAAACCTGGAGGGTGCAATGATATCAAAAGAGGGACCCCAGGAACCCAACGTACCTTGGTGCTACCTGTTTTGTACTGTCTGAAGTCTTTGCTTCCCACATTCTAGTGCAGCCCTCATAAGCCATTCCTGATAAAGCAGTGGACCCAGATACAGTGTGGGCTACAATGGCTACCCCTCCAAGGGCAAAGATGATAAAGCTTGGTGGCATCTTCCCAGTGCCATCTCTGATGGTGAATAGAGAGCCCAAGCTGTAGGGTCATGTCCTACTCCACCCTAAATTCCAAAACCTGCCCAAAATAGACTTAGGGCCCAGGCAAAGGATGGTTAACAGGAATGAGACAACCATTGAGAGTCCCCTTTAGGGCTATGTATAATGAAGCCATGGAAGTGATACCAAACTTGAGATTGCAAGCCAGAAGATCCACAGACGTGAACCTCTATCCTGAAGAGCAGTAGGAAGGTGACCCCCACCTGTGAGAGATGCCTCCGTGTCCTATAGTCAGCAAAGCAATGGAAATGGTGCATTCAAGAATCGTGGGTGCCCACCTCCCACCACTGGGTGTCTGGAAAGAGTGATGCTATTTTGAAGAAAGTTCTCAATATTTTAAGTTTTCAATTTAATATTTTCTCTGCTGTATTTTAGATTTGATTGGAACCCATCACCCCTTTACTCTTTCCAATTTCTTCCCTTTGGAGTTAGGATGTCTATCCTATACTGGATCAAACACTGTATTTTGGAAGCATGTAACTTGTATGACTTCACAAAATCACAGCTGAAAGGGAAATTTGCCTCAGAATTGATTGAACTGTGAGCCTCACTCATATCTGATTTAGATGATATTTAGGTAAGACTTTAGATTTAGACCTCAAAAATGATACTGAAATAAATTAAGATTTGAGGGTTATTGAGATGGAATGAATGCATTTTAATTGTGAAATGGACATAAATTTGGGGGCCAGGAGAAGAATGCAATTGTCTAAATATTTATGCCCCCAAAAATGTATATGCTGAAACCTTACCTTCTAAAGGTAGTTAGTTCAGGAGGGTTCTACTATGATTCCAGAGAGCAATATCTTGTAAGAGAGGTCTGAGGTAGCTGTGTTGCCACTTCCACCAGGTAGGATAATAAAAGGAGAAATTGGCCCTCTACAGACATAAAATCTGTTGATAGACTTTCTGTTTGGCTTCCCAGCCCCAGGGAACTGTGAGGAATAAATTGATGCCTCTTATAAATCGCACAGTCTAAAGTATTTACTTAAAGCAGCCTGAAGAAAAACTAAGACACTAAGTAACAGATTAAATCTGTTAAAAATGCAGGGATAAAATCATCTCCCTTTTCTTCTAGATACTAAACAATAATAATAATTGTGTCATTATAAGACAATACAAGTAAAATAATAATGGTGGCTAACAATTATTAAGTGCTTTATAAGTTTCAAATAATTTAATTCTAGCTAAAAGCCTATGAGCAGGTACTATTAATATAATCATTTAACAATTTAAAGTCATAATTTAGACATGTTAACTAATCCATAGCTAGTAAGAATCCAAGATTAAAACAAACAAATAAAAATGCATGTAGAGAGTCTGGTCTGTAATAACAACTCTCTACTCTTTTTTATATTAGAAGGAGACAGTTCTTAGCTTGAAAGGAAAAATCCTCACACTGACTTTTTAAATGATAATGATAATCACCATACCAGATTTTAAGCTGTACTACCAGCCCATACTGGTCAAGATAGCATGATACTGGCACAAAAATAGATACATAGATATTTGGAGTCAAGTAGAAAACCAGGAAATGAAACCAACCTTACAATCATCTAATCTTTGGTAAACAAAACAAGAATGTCCACTGAGGAAAGACTCCCTATTCAATAAATGGTGCTGAGAGAACTGAATATCCACATATAAAAGACTGAAACTGGACCCATACCTTTCTCCACTCACAAAAAATTGATTCAAAATGGGTAAAGGACTTAATTTTAAGGCATGAAATGATAAAAATCCTCAAAGAAAGAATAGAAAAAACACTAGAAGATATTGGCCTGGGGAAAGACTTTATGAAGAAGACTGCCATGGCAATAGCAACAACAGCAATAATAAACAAAAGATATTTAATTTAACTGAAAAGCTTCTGTACAGCCAAGGAGACAACCAAAGTAAATAGACAACCTACCCATAGGGAAAGAATATTTGCATATTTTGAATCAGATAAAAGCTCAATAACTAGAATCTATACAGAACTTAAATTAATCCACAAGAAAAAAACCAACAATCCCATACATCAATGGGGAAAAGACATGAACAGACCCTTCTCTAAAGAAGACAGACAAATGGCTAGCAAATACATGAAAAAATGCTCATCATCCCTAATTATTAGAGAAATGCAAATTAAAACCATCCTGAGATATCATCTAACCCGAGCGAGAATGCCCCATATCACAAAATCTCAAAACTGAAGATGGTGGCATGGATGTGGAGAGAAAGGAACACTTTTACACTGCTGGTGGGACTGCAAATTAATACAACCTGTTTGGAAGGAAGTATGGAGTAACCTCAAAGAACTCAACCTAGACCTCACGTTTGATCCTGCAATTCCATTACTGGGCATTTATCCAAAAGGAAAAAAAAAAACAAAAAAAAACCCTATTCTTATAAAGACACTTGTACTAGACTGTTTATCACAGCTCAATTTACAATCGCTAAAATGTGGAAACAGCCTAAATGTCCCTCAAACCAGGAATAGATGGGCAAGCTGTGGTATATGTATATCATGGAATACTATTAAGCTATTAAAAAAGATGGAGATTTTGCAGCATTTGTACTAACCTGAATGGAGGTGGAACACATTCTTCTTAGTGAAGCATCACAGAAATGGAGAAGTATGAATCCTATGTATTCAACTTCGATATGAGGACAATTCATGACAATTAATGACATGGTGGGGCATAAGGGAAGGAGAGAGCAGACAAAGATGGAGGGAGGGGGTGAAGAAAAGGAAAAGTAAAATAAAAAGAAAAGAAAAGAAAATAGTGACCAATTCTTACATAAATTGGATTTAATTTTGACCAAAGTATATTACTGAAACATTAATTTGTAATTCAACTTGTTAATATGTTGTTTAGGATATTGAATCCTCATTTATAAGTAAAATATGTTGGTAATTTCCCTTCATAATAATATATTTTTTCCAATTTTAATATCAGGTGTATCCAGATGAAGTAGAGTGATTTTGAAGTATTTCTTTTTTTTTTTTCTTTTGTCTATAAGAATTGGCATGATGTGTTTTCTGAAATTATCTTTTATTTATTTGTTTATTTATTTATTTATTAAATCATAGCTGTGTACATTGATATGATCATGGGGTTTTATTTTTGTTTATAAATATAAGTTGTCTATTTTTTGAGACTTTGGAAAAAAAAAAAGAAAACTGATGACTTCATGCTGAATCTCAGAGTCAAAGCATTCTATAATAGACATACTCTTATTTGACAATGTGAATGTTACTTTTTTGCATTATTATTATTACTGCTCAATATATCATTGGAGCAATCGTCTGATTTCTTTTCTGAATGCATTTATCTTCGTTTATTCTTTACAAGGTTTTTGTTTCCAGTCCTTATCTTAAACATTGTTAATGTTATTAAATTTTAAGTCTTTTAGATTTTGGGAAGGCAAAAGGTGGAAACCAAATAAACACATGTATATGTAAAAAAAAAATTTTATTAAATGATCATGATAATATAATAATTTGATTTTTTTCCTGTATTCTGTGTTCATTTTCAATTCCTTCAATACTTCACTTTGGATAATGCTCTCTAGTTACTCCAAGTTACTACAAAAGTCATTATTTTATTTATTTTTTTGTGGATGAGTGGTATTCCATGGTGTGTGTAGGTGTTACCACTTTTTTTTTTTTTGAGACAGAGTCTCACTTTTTCACCTTTGGCACAGTGCCATGGCATTGCAGCTCACAGCAACCTCAAACTTTGGGCTCAAGCAATCCTCTTACTTCAGCCTCCCAAGTAGCTGGGACTACAGACGCCCTCCATAACACCCAGTTATTTTTAGAGATGGGGTCTTGCTCTTGCTCAGGCTGATCTCGAACCTGTGAGCTCAAGCAGTCCACCTGCCTCAGCCTCCAGAGTGCTAGGATACCAAAGTTTTTTTACTCTTTCCTTAGCTGATGGGCACTATAGTGGATTCTATATCCCTGTAACTGAATTACACTACAGTAAATGTTTGAGTTCAGGTGCCTTTTTGATAAAATGATTTCTTTCCCTTTAGGGAGATACCTAATAGTGAGATGGCTGGGTCAGATGGTAGATCTACTTTTACTCTGTTGAGGACTGTTCATAGAGTTTTCCATAGAGGTTGTATAATATAGCAATCAACAGTTTATAAGCATTCCATTTTCACCACATCTGTGCCAAAATTTTTTTTTTTGCTTTAATAATGACCATTTTGGTAGGGGTTAGTTGGTATCCCATTGTGGTTTGAAGATGCAGGTCCCTGATTATTAGTAATATTGAATGTTTTTCATATTTTTTGGTCATTTACTATCTTCTTTTGAATAAAACATCTGTTCGGATGTTTCACCCACTTTTTGATTGAATTGTCCCTTTTCATGTTAATTTGTTTGAGGTTTTGTACATTTGTGATATTACCCCTTTGTTACATATATAATTCAAAAATATTTTCTCCCATTCTATAGATGAACTTTTACTCTGCTGATTCTTTGCTGTGTAGAAACTTTTTAGTTTCTTTAATTTCCTGTTATTTATTTTTGTTGTTATATTTATTTGAGGGGGATTATTCATAAATTCTTTGCCTAAAACAATGACCAGAAAAATTTTCCTTGTGATTTCATGTATTACATTTTAATCTTGAGTTAATTTTTATTTATGGTGAGATATCGTGATTCAGTTTTATTGTGCTGCATGTGATTATTCAGTTTCCCCAACATTATTTATTAAATAGGGCATCCTATCCCCACTGCGTTTTTATCTGCTTTGTTGAAAACCAGTTGGTTGTAGCCATATGGCTTTATTTATGAGTTCTTCACTCTGTTTCATTGGTCTATGTTTCTGCCTTTGTACTAGCAGCATGCTTGGGTTATGATAGCCTTTTCAGTACAATTTGAAATCAGGTAATGGGGAGTCTTCAGATTGGTTCTTTTTGCTTAGGATTATATTGAATATTAGGGATCATTCTTGGTTGCATATAAACTTTAGGATTATTTTTTCAGGATTTATACAAAATGGCATTGAGATTTTGATGGGAATTACTTTGAATCTTTAAATCCTGTGGGCAGCATGGACATTTTAACAAAGTTGATTCTACCAATCCTTGAGCATGAGATTTTTTTCAATTTGTTTGTGTCATGTATCATTTCTTTCATCTCGGTCTTAAAGTTTTTTTTGTAGAGATCTTTCACCACCTTTGCTAAGTATATTTGTAGGCACTTCATTTTCTTTGTAGTTATTGTAAATGATAGTGAGTTCTTGTCTATTAGCTTGACTGGTATTAGTATTAAAAATGCTACTGATTTGTGCACATTATAACCTGACACTTCACTGAATTTATTTATTAATTCAAGAATACTTTTGGATTTTTTAGGGTTTCCCATATGTAAGATCATATTAATGCCAAACAACCTCCTCTATCCCAGTTGGACACCCTTCATATATTTCTCTTGCCTGATTGCTCTGGTGAGGACTTCTATGTTGAATAGAATTGGTGACAGTAGGCATGTTTGTCTAGTTCTGGTCCTTAGCAGAAATGGTTTAAAATTTTCCCTATTTAGTATATTGTTGGCTGTGAGTTTTTCATACATGATTTTTATTATTTTGAGGTAGGTTGTTTCTATGCCTAAGTTGTTGAGGGTTTGTGTGAAGGGGGCTGGATTTTATCAAATATTTTTTCTGCATTTATTGAGATGACCATATGTGGTTTTTAAAATTCTGTTTATGTGATGAATCAAATTTATTGATTTGCATATGTTGAATCATCCTTTCATTCCTGGAATAAGTACACTTGAGCATGGTGAATTGATGCGCTGTTGAATTTGTTTTGCTAGAATTATGTTGAGTATTTTTTTATCCATGTCCATGAGGAATGTTTGTCTGTAGATTTCTTTCTTATGTCCTTTTCTGGCTTTCATATCAGGATGATACTGGCTTTGTAAAATGAATTGGGGAGAATTCCCTTCTTTTCAGTGTTATGGAAGAGTTGCAGTTGTAGGTCTAGTAGAATTTGGCTATGAATCCATGTGGTCTAGGACTTTATTTTTGTTGGAAGATTTCATATTACTGTGTCTATTTCATTACATCTCATTGGTCTGTTCAGGATTTCTATTTATTCCTAATTCAAAGGTGGGAGGTTTTATATTTCCAAAAGTTTATTCATTTCCTCTAGATTTTCTAGTGTATGTTCATAGAGGGTTTCATAGCTGTCCAAGATGATATTTTGTATTTCTCCAATATCAATTATTAACATCTCCTTTCTCATTTCCTATTTGAGTCATTTCTCTTCTATTTCTGGTTGATCTAGCTAGCAGAATAGCAGCAATATTTTATATTCTCAAAGACCAAACCTTTCATTTTACTGATTCTTTGCATTGCTTTATTGATTTCCATTTTATTTAGTTCTGCTTTGATCCTTGTTATTTCTTTTCTTCTGTTAGCTTTGGATTTAATTTGTTCTTTTCTTAGTTCTTTCAGGTATGTCCTGAGATTATTAATTTGTGATTTTTCTATCTTTTTGATGTAGGCCTTTAAGGTTATAAATTTCCCTTTCAGCACTGCTTTTTCTATATATCAGAGATTTTGAAAGATTTGCCATCTTTGTCATTTAATTAAAAATATCTTTTGATTTCCATCTCGATTTCATCATTGACCCAAGAATCATTTGGCAGCATGTTGTTAATTGCATATATTCTGTAGTTTTGAGAGTTAGTCTTGGAATTGATTTTTAGTTTTATTCCTCTGTGGACTCAGAAGATACATAGTGTGATTTCAATTTGTCTAAATTTACTAAGAATTTTTTGTGGCCCAATATATAGTCTATCTTGGAAATGTCTTATGTGCTTATGAGAAGAATACATATTCTGTGGCTTGTACACGGAGTGTGCTATAAATGTCTCTTAGGTCCCTTTGTTCTAGAATCTTGTTTAAGTTCCGTGTTTTTTTATTGCATTTTTGTCTCAGTTATCTGTCTAGTCTGTCAGTAGATTATTGAAGTACTTGGCTAGGATTATATTTCCATTTTTACGCTTGTTTTGATATAATAGAATTTGTTTTATGAATCTGAGATCTCCTATGTTAGGTGAACATATATTTAGAATTGTATTTTCTTGGAGAATTATCCCCTTCATCAAAATATAATAATCATATTTATCTTTTGTATCATTATTGATTTAAAGCCTATTTTACCCAATATGAGAATAGCTTCTCCTGCTCACTTAACATGTGCTTGGAATATTTTTCATCCCTTTACCTTGAGTTTATGAGATTCTTTATGAATTAAATGAAGTTTTTGGCAATAACATACAATTGGACTGTGATTGTATCTTTTAAATAGAGGATTAAAATATTTATATGCTATGTTAGCACTAATATGTTAGATACTGTTTTATTCATTATGTTGATTGTAACATAGTAACTTTGTTTTCTCCCTTGAGTTTCTGTTTTATCACAGCTTTGACCTTTAAGTTCCAGGTATATTTACACTAGTGGGTGTTGATCATTCTGTTTTATATGTAGAATACTTTGAAGCATATATTGGAGGATAGGTCTAGTGGTCTAGTGATGACAAATTCCCTTAGTGTTTATTTCTCTGGAAATATTTTATATATTATTAAATCATGAAACTTAGTTTTGCAGGCATAGAATACTTACTTGAAATTATTTGGTTTTAAAATAATAAAAATGGTCCCAATTCTTTCTGACTTGTAAGGATTCTGCTGAGAAGTCTGCCGTTAGCTTAATGGGTTTTTCTTTGGAAGTTACTTGATGTTTTCATCTCACAGCTTATAGGATTTTGTCCTCCACTTTTATTTTGGTCTAATTTGTGATTACGTGTCTTGGTGATATTTTATTTGCCATGAATCTTCCATGTGTTAAATGACCTTCCTGTACATCTGAATCTCTAGCAATATGAGTGAAATGTATTCATTCATTTCCCCAAATAATTTTTCCATGCTTTTCCTTCCTCCTTCTTCTCCCTCATGGACACCTAGGATTCTTATACTTATTCTTTACATAGTCCTATATTTCTTGCAGTGGTTGTTCATTCTTCTTGATTATTTTCTGTACATTTTTGATATTTTTCACTGGGTTAACTCAAAAGCCTTGTCTTTATGCTCTAAAATTCTTTTAAATCATTCTATTCTATTTTAAAATTCCTTCAATTACTATTTCCTTTCTAGAAATTCTGTGATGTTGTTCTTATCTATATTATTAGTGAATGTTTCAATTAAATATGGATTATTATAATTTTCTTATTTCTTTATGTTGGGTTTCCACTTTCTCATCAATCCTGTTGATTTTACTTGCCATCCATATTCTGAATTCTATATCTGACATTTCAATCATTTCCTTCTGGTTGGATTCTGTGCTAGATAGCTATTTTCAATAGTACATTTAATGGTAGTTTTCCACACCTTTTGAGCAAGGGGTCCTGAATTTTCATTTTGTGTTGGATCTTACAAATTCTGTAGCTGGTCTGTCTTATTCAGCTTAGGCCACTATATGAAAGGAAAGTACCACAGACTGAGTGACTTAAACAATGGGCATTTATTTTCTACCATTCTGGATGCTAAGGTTCAAGATTGAGAGTTTGGCTGATCTGATGCCTGGTTATGACCTCCTTCATAGATTTTAGGGAGCAATTATTTCCTTA
Organism: Loris lydekkerianus; assembly: GCA_963574355.1. Classification (NCBI taxonomy): domain Eukaryota; kingdom Metazoa; phylum Chordata; class Mammalia; order Primates; family Lorisidae; genus Loris; species Loris lydekkerianus. Next base: position 30,992 of record CAUYPK010020819.1, on the reverse strand, counting down.
TTGTATCCTTACATGGTGAGATGAGGGAGGGAGAAAGCTCTCTGGTTCCTTATTTAAGAGAATTAATCAATTCCTGGTGGCACATCAATCATCCTGTTACTTTAGTATGAAGCTGTGATACTCTGTGTAAAGAACGCTTTGTTTTGTTTCAAATGTTGCTGCTGCCCCTAATCCCTTCTGATCATTCTTGAGGCTGAAGGTTTAAGCTGTGTTTTATATTCTTTTGGACTCCAGCTCTGTCTGATTGCCTGGACCCATCTTTATCATGGTAAGGAGCTGGGGTGTTTTGTTTTGTTTTGTTTTGAGGGATTTCTCATTACATCTTAAAGATTTGAGTGATACAGAGAATAGAAACTCATTCACCCTCACCTTTTCTATGTTCAAGATCCTTCATTTCCTTTGGAGTAATTTATTTTTAAGTTCAATGTGCCATTCTTTTACTCCAAATCTCTCCAATCATCTTGCTTTAAGAGAAAAAAAAAAAGACAATTGCAAATTCATCTTCTGAAATACACCTTTATTGTAGGCTATTTACTTTTAATTTCCTTCCATGAAGCAATTCCATCCTCCTAAATACTAGTTTATTTTTCTGAGCACATAATTCATCACCATGGAACTTTTGAAAACTCTTAAAATATTTCAGCATTTTTAGTATCATTTACCATTCCATCTTGAAACATGCAGTGAATAGGGGCAAATTTTCTTGTAATAGTTATAAGATCCAATTAATTACATCCAAGAAAAAGTGAAGCAAAATGCAAAACATGGTTATAAAGTAATGAGTTGGACCCACAGGTCATGTATTAAAATCTGTGTTATTACTTTGTGTTAGAGAAACTTGTTTGGAGAATTTAATATAAAACCTTTATTTGAATATAATAAGTTTAAGTGGTTAAAATAGGTAATGTTAAGCATTTACTGAAGGTATTTTTAAACAATACAGAGAGGTATACAAGGTATACATTAATGTTTATTGTAACTCAACTCCTTGTCTGAAGATCTTATCAAAATAAAACTTTTGTGTTGAGGCAGCATTTTATTTTGCTAACGCTTTGGGTGGCAGATATACTAAATACTAGTATATTTATACTACTTTCAAAATTGATTATGTTCAAATAGAAAGTTTCATTAGATTAATCTCATGAGTGTTTATCACTAAAAGGATCTTTGATAGTAATAATGAGATAGCTAATACATAAGAGGAATTTGTAACTAGACTAATAAAGAGATAAAAAAAAATGGAGAATCTACAAAAACTTGTGAAATAATCCCAATGTTATGGCTATTCTTAAAAATTAAAATGTAAAAAAGGAAAACTGTTATATGAATATGATATAAATTTGTTTCATTAAATAAGCATGCCACAATCCCTAGATAAATGAAAAGTTAGATATTGTTTCTAATTATTACAATTAAGTATACACTTATTCAATGATCCACTTTTTGTTTGTGCCCACTGAAAGACATATATGAATATTTATAATTTTTCAATTTTCTGTTTTGGTAGAAACACTTCTACAGACCATGTCCTCTTATTCATTATCTATAAACTGCAAAGAAAATATTTCAACTTTGTGTACTTATTTTTAATCTAAGAAAGGTGATAACAATGGCCTACGTAAATAATTAAATTTCAACTCTGAGAGTCTTTGGTAGCAATACTTAATTAAATACAACCTATATGTTTTTCATATATTTTATCTACTTTTCCAAAATACCCTATAAATTATCTTTATTGAAAAATAAATAAAGTGGTGTTCAAAATTGAAGTCATATGAGTTGACCACAGAATACAAAGAATTAAAGAAAAAAAGATTCAGATGGAAATAAAGTTTCATGCAATTTTATCTCCAGTGCAGAACTTTTAAAACTTTTAAGAGGAATGAATAAATGCTTAATAGATATTTCTCTGTTTTCTTATGTAGTTTTATATGAGTCAGTAATAAGATACATACAAATGTATGAATGTGTACATAAATAAGGGAGAGTTTTCCATTGCCTAAATTGTTTAATCCTTATTAATTTATTATGTGATTAATAATACAATTATATAATTATGGTTTAATTATATGGTATGTTTAACCAATGCCATAGATTGAAGAAGTTCATATTTATATTATAAATCTTTTAGGATTATGATAATAAATCACAATCAGACTTGTTTAACATGAAATTTGAACCTTAGTTTAGTTTATGTTTATAAATTTTAGAAGCCTTAGCCTAAAATCATTGCTTACAATATCATTTTAAAATTATACTAGTACATTCTAGTTTGTATTTTAATATTTCTAATTTTAGTATCACTGGAATTTCCCTTTATATGACTTATTCATGAAATTTGTTATCACAATGGATTGTATCCAATAAATAGAATAATTTCTATTTTTGATTTTTGTAGGAAATAATTATAACAAGGATCTCACTTTAGTATCTAGTGATAAAGTGATCATGAGTGAAAAGCTCTTGCTTCATGTACATACATTCTACTAGTTACAGTCAAGAAATATACATGTATGTGTGGTGGCTAAGGAAAGTAACATAATAATTGTATCTAAGTTGATATAACTATTAATGTAAAGAGGAGGAGATAACCTGATGTATGAGTGGTCATGTACCTGTTTAAGGTAACATCTGATCATAGTCTTGAAAGAATTGAAGAGGTAAGCCATTTCAACATTTGAAGAAAGTATGTTCCATGCATAAGTAAAAAAAATGCAAATACCCTAAAATGGTTCTTGGCATGCTTGCAGGATAGCAACAAGGTTGGTGTGGGTGGAGTTAAACAAATGGAATGGGATGAGAGCAGAAGGTAGAGGTTACAAAGGAGGGAAGAAATAAATTGTAGTTAGATTATCCACTCATAGTGTAAGGACCTTGAATTTTACTCTCAGTGGGATGGAAATCTATTAGACTTTAGTAAAACTCTGGTAATGATATGATATGGTGTGACCTAATTAAAAGTATCACACCACACACCGCTTGGAGTGTGGAAAAAATAAAGGAGAGTAAGGAAGATAAATTTTTAAAAGGCAATTGTAATCATTAATTAAGATAATATATGCTAATGACTTGGACTAAGGGGTTAGTGGTTGTTTGTAGTAGTGAGAAAAAATCAAGTTCTGGAAGTACACTGAAAGCAAACCTGACTTGCTGACAAATTGGATGCAGAGATCAAAGGAGGTCAGAGTAAAGCATGGCTTCAAGGTTTTCCAAGAATACCTAGAAGAATGGCATTGACATTAAGTGAAAGAGCAAAAACAGGAAGTGGCATTTTGCGGTGGTTGTCAAGATTCTGGTTTAGAGCATGTTCAGTTTGAAATATCGAATACATGTTAGTTATCCGAAAGGATACATTGACCACAAATTTGGGAATATGAGTCTGAAATTCATGGAAGGTGTCTGAGCTGGAGTAGAGGACTTTTGTCATTAGTGTAGGACCAATACTTAAAGCCATAGGATGGGATAAAAAGACCCTACTTGATAGAGAAAAGAACAGATTACCAAGCCTTGAGATTCTCCAATTTCTAAAGTTGAATGTAAATAGAAACTAATTAAGGAAAATGAGAATAAATTGCCAATGAGGTTGAAGGAAAACAGAGATTATTGCGTTACTGTGACCTTCATAGTTCTCAGGTTTTTTATTTTTTTCTTCTTCCTTTTTGACAACTTTGTAGAAATGCACATATTTAATGTACACCATTTGATGAGTTTCTACATATGAAAACTCCCCTGATGGTATCACCATAATCAAACTGATACACACATCCAATACTTCCCAATGTTTTCTTTGTCTCCTATTCCTATGTATTCTTTTTTTAAAAAAAATAAAAACACAAAGGCAGTGCCTGTGGCTCAAGGGAGTAGGGTGCCAGCCCGATATGCTGGAGGTGGCACGTTCAAACCCAGCCCTGGCCAAAAACTACTAAATAAATAAATAAATAAAAATAAAAACACATACCATGAGATCTACTCCCTTACAATTTTTTCAAGTGCACAATACCATATTGTTGACTATAACCACAATGTTGTACAGTAGATCTATAGAATTTATTCACAGCATAATTGAAACATTATACACTTTGTACAATAATTTTTGGTTTTCAAACTCTTCATCCCCTAAAAACTATTAGTGAATCTATCATTCTGTAAATTTGATTATTACAAATACTTCATACAAGTGGGATCATGCAGTATTTATCCTACACATGACTTATTTCTCTTAGTATACTGTCCTCCACGTTCATCCAGGTGTTACAAATGAGAGGATTTTCTTCTTTGTTTAAGGTGGAACACAACTACATATGTATGTGTGTGTGTGTGTGTGTGTATCACAATTAATTAATTTACTCATTCATCCATAAATAGAGACTTCTTTTTCTATATTTTAGGTATTGTTGCATTGGCTATTTAGCTAATACTGCAATGAACATAAATAGTGGGTAGCTCTTTGAGATTCTGATTTGTTTTCATTTAGATATATACCCAGTGGTGAGCTTACTAGATGATATGGTACTTCTACTTAATTTTTTGAGAATTTCTGTACTCTTTTCCATTGCTGTTGTATTATTTAATATTATTACCACCAACAGCCTCCAAAAGTTTGAATTTCTCCACATCCTCACCATAACTTGCTATCTTTTTTCTTTTTTATTTCATTTATTTATTTATTTAATTATTTATTTTATATATTAATTTTTAGATTTCAGGTTAATGGGAAGATTCAAACAACCAGGTCACAGTGTTTGAATTTGTTAGGTATAGTCCCTCTGTAGCTGTGTCCCAGACCCAAAAGGTGTGCCATACACAACTACATTATGCCCATTAAGTGGAAGTCCCTGAAACCCACCACCTTCCCCTTACCTTGAATGGAAATGAGTTTTTATCCTATATGGGAGTGAATTAGATTGCCTACTGACTTGATATTAGTATTGAGTAAGTACATTGGGTATTTACTTTTACATTCTTGTGATACTTCATTGAGAAAAATGTGTTTCAACTCCACCTAGGTCACCATCTTTTACTAATGCTGAATAATATTCCCTGCTATACACATACTATAGTTTATTGATCCATTCATGGGTAGATGGGCATTTAGTTGTTTCTACATCTTGTTCATTGTAAATTGAGCTTCAATAAACAATCTAGTGCAAATGTTTTTAGGTAAAATGATTTTTTTTCTTCTGTGTAGGTAACTAGTAGTGGGATTTCAGGGTCTAAAGGGAAGTCTAATTTGAATTCCTTGAGTATTCTCAATACTTCTTTCCAAATAGGCAATATTTGCATTTTCGCCACCCATGTAAAAGTATTTTCCCATCTCCACAAATGCACAACCATCTGTAACTTTGGGATTTTGTGATGTGAGCTATTCTCACTGGGGTTAGTTGATATCTCAGAGGAATTTTGATTTGTATATCTTTAATGACTAGGGACAATGAACATTTTTTTCACATGTTTGTTTGCCATTTGTCTGTCATCATCAGAAAAGGTTCTGTTTATGTCTTTTGTTCAATGATAGATGGGATTGTTTGCTCCTCTTTTGTTGATTAGTTTGAGTTCTCCGCAGACCCTAGTAACAAAGCCTTTGTCAGATTAGTAACATGCAAATATCTTTTCCCATTATGAAGGTTGTCTATTTGCTTTGATTATTGTCTCCATAGATGTGCAGAAGCTTTTCAGTTTAATTAAGTCTCATTTGTTAATTTTGGTTCTTTATGCAATTGCTTATAACATCTTCTTCATAAAATATTTTCCCTGGCTGACATACTAAAGAGTTTTTCCTACACTTTCTTCTAGAATTTTTAACATTTCATATCTTAGTTTTAAATCTTTTATCCATCTTGAATTAATATTTGTATGTTATTTTTATTATTGTGGAATTATAATATAGCCTAAAGTCAGGTAGGGTGATGCCTCCAACTTTGATTTGTCATTAAGTATTGTCCTGGTTAGAGAGGATTTGATTTGGTTCATACAAAATGAAGAACTACTTTTTCCAGTTCTTCGAAATATGATGTTTTTATTTAGTGGAGGAATTACCCTGAATCTGTAGATTGCTTTGGAAGGATAGAAATTTTACAATTTTGACTCCTCAAGCCAAGAGCATGGCATGTTCTTTCATTTGTTAATGTCTTCTGCTATTTGTTTTCTTAGGGTTTCATAATTCTTTTTGTAGCATTTGTTCACCTCTTTTGTTAGGTATATTTCTAGGTATTTCATTTTCTTTCAAGCTAGTGTGAAGCGAAGTGTGTCTTTGATTAGTTTCTCAATTTGGCTGTTACTGGCATTTACAAAGGCTAGCAGTTATAGACACTGATTTCATACCCTGAGACATTACTTTACTTCTTGATCACTTAGTTTCATGGTGGAATTTCTGGGGTTTTCAAAGTATAAGATTATACCTTTGGCAAAAAAGTGATAGTTTGATTTTCTCTGCCCCTATTGGAATGCCTTTTATATCCTTCCCTTGACTGATTGCATTCGCTAGAACTTAGAGCACTAGGTTGAATAGCAGGGAAGATAGAGGACATTCTTATCAGGTTCCATTTCTAAGTGGAAAAGTTTACAGTTTTACTCCATTCAGTATGATGCTAGCTGTGGGTTTGTCATAGATGGCTTTAATCAGTTTAAGAAATATGCCACCTATGCTAATATTTTTACATGTTTAACTAGAAAAGGATAGTGAATTTTATGAAATTATTTTTCTGCATCTATTGAGAGGATCATATAGTCTGTGTTTTTGCTTTTATTTATGTGGTGAATTGCATTTATGGATTTGCATATTTTAACCAGCCTTGCATCTCTAGATGAAACCTACTTTGGTTATGATGAATGACTTTTTTTAATGTGTGGCTGTAATCTATTGGCTATGATTTTATTGAGAATTTTTGCATCTATGTGCATTAGTGAAATTGATGTATAGTTCTCCATTATAGTTAGGTGTTTTCCTGGTTTGGGTATCAGGGTGATGTTTGCTTCATAGAATGTGTTAGGGAAGATTCCTTCCTTCTCAAAGTTTTGGAATAGCTTCTTCAATATTGGTATAAGCCTTTCTTTGAAGGTTTGATAGAATTCTGGTGGAAAGCCATCTAGTCCAGGGCATTTTTTAGTTGGAAGATTTTTTTTATTGTTTCTGCAATCTCAGTGCTTGATATTGGTCTGTTCCGGAGATCTTTTTCTTCTTGGTGAAGTGGAGAGAGAGTGTGTGATTACAGGTATTGGTTCATTTCCTCCACATTATCAAAATTCTGGGTCTAGAGTTTCTTGTAGTAGTTAACAATAATCTCTTGAATCTTTGTGATATTTGCTATTTTTTTTATATCTTATTAAGTTTATTAGAGATTTTACTTTTCTGTTTCTTGTTAATCTGCCCAATGGTTTTTCACTTTTTTTTTATTTTTTCAAAGAAAATTTTTCTTTTACTAATTTTCTGAATGATTCTTTTGTTCTTAATTTCATTTATTTCTGATTTGATTTTGGTTATAACTTTTTTTCTGCTATATTTGGGACTAAATTGTTCTCTCTTTTTTATTTCCTTAAGATGATTCATTAGTTAATTGATGTGCACTCTTTCTGTTTTGGGGATACAGCATCTAACGTGGTAAGGTTAGATAGACCTGGGACCCATATGTATGGCATGTGCGTCTGATATCCATTTGCCTGAAATACTGTTTTTCATCCCTTTACCCTGCCTGAGTCTTGATTTGTCCTTCAAGGTTAGGTGGACCTGGGAACATCATATGGATGACCTGGATTTACTCTTAGAAATCCTTTTGCAGTATCCCACAGGTTTTAGTAATTTGTAGTTTCACTGTAATTGTGCTTAAGGAATTTAATTATTGCTTCCTTTATCTCTCCCTTGATTCAACTTTCACTCACTTGTGTTCAGGTTTATTACAATAAATGTTCACATTTATTGAGAGAATTTATAAATGTAGTAGAGTTTTCTTCATCTTATTTTATGAGAGTCCATTGCTTACTTTTATTCTTTCTCCATTATGGGAAGCTAAGTTTCGTCCTTTAGTTTCTGGGTGTTTACTTTTCTGATTATTCATTGTGGTGGTCAGCATGGAGAATAGGTCTAAATAGTTCCTGTAAAGCTGGTCTTGTTGTAGAGGATTTCCTCATTCTTTGACTACCAGTAAAAGATTTGTATCTTCATGATTTTAAAGCTTAGTTTAGCAGGATACAGCAGTATGGGCTGAAAGTTATAGTTTTGTTTTTTGTTTTTTTTGTAGTTTTTGGCTGGGGCTGGGCTTGAATCTGCCACCTCCAGCATATGGGGCTGGCACCCTAGTCCTTTGAGCCACAGGTGCCACCCTGAAAGTTATAGTTTTTAAAGAAAATTAAAATTAAATGACCGTTAACTTCTGGCTTGAAAGTTTCAGCTGAAAAAAATCCCCTGTCACACTAATGTATCTGCCTTTGTTGGTCAATTGGAGCTTACTCATGGCTGCGTGCAAAATTTTCTATTTTATCTTGACTTTGGACAGATTCATTATAATGTGGTTTGGGGATTCTCTACTTTTGTTGAGATGACCTTGAGTTTTATATCCCTCTAAAAGAAGTTTTTCAGAATCTTAAAAACTGAGAAATTTTCATTTTTGATAGCCTCCACTAGAGGCTTCATTCTTATGGGTCATTCCTCTTCCCCTTCAAAGATCCATATAATTTGTATTTTTAAATGCTTTGTGATTTCCCATAATTTTCTGAGCAAATGCTCTGCTTTCTCTCTCTTGTTTTTTCCTCTTTAACTACTTGGGATAGCTCAAGAGCTTTATCTTCTGTATCTTATAGTCTTTACTCTCCATGGTCTAATGTGTTATTGATGCCTTCTACTGCATCTTTAAGATCTCCCAATTTACTCCATACTTCCTTAAGCTCCACCATATCCTTTCTGTATTCTTTGTTTCTTTTATCTATTTTTTGTCCTGTTTTTTCACTTTCTCATCAATTCCCTTTATTGCCTTTACCATCTATATTTAATTTCTCTTTCTATTATTTCCATTACTTTTTTTTAAAGGCAGAATCTACTGCAGTAGCTGCCTCATCATCCCTTGGGAGGATTGCTCTGCTTTGGTTTTTCATGGTGCTGAAATTTTTCAGTCAGTTAATTCTCATATGTGTTTTCTTGCTGTTCATCTCTTTCCCTTATTTTTTCCATCTCATTGCATCCTTTGCTTTGAGTTACATTGTCTTAGAGTTTGTGAGTTGAAGTGCCCTTTGATATAAGAGCAAATGGGAGGGAAGGGTAAAGAGTGAGTAAGGAGAAAGAAGACTAAAGAAAGAAAGAGACCAAAAATAAATAAATAAATAAATAAATGAATAGTGAAAAAAATAATTAGTGAAAAAGAGAGAAGGACTGAATGAAACAAAAGAAGTGACAGGAGAAATGGTATTGTTTGTCGGAGCGCTATCGCCATACCTGCAACTCAAGAACTTTAGGAATATGCTGGGCAGGTCATTAGATGCCAGGGGCTCCTTATATGATTGAGCAATAGAAAGACCTCTCCTCCACCAAATATAGAAAGTGAAAGAAAAGAATAAAGAAAATAAAAATTCTGCAATACGTCACAGTGGGGATCTGCTAATAATGTCTTTTCAAAGGTCAAATCTAGAAGAATACCCTGGAACATGAGTTTATGAGCTCCTTCAGACAGACCCCTACCATGACTCCTCAGCACTCAGGGAAAACAAAACAAAACAAAAAATAGATAAGAAAAATTAAAAATATGATTATATAAGATAACAAAAAAGGGGTTATCTTAGCTATTATATGGAAAATTTATTTGTCATAGATGCATAAAGTAGAGGAATCTCTACCAAAAGATAGAAAAAAGGTGAGAAATAAAAAAGAGAGTAAAAGAGACCGAAAAATCATAACAAAAATGAGGGAGCCTTTGCTATTGAAGAAAGTTAAAATTAAAAAATAAAAATACAACCAAATATGCAAACAAAACAAAACAAAATCACCACAACCACAAGAACCAAAAAAAAATCAAACGAACATTAATGTGTGTGTGTGTGTGGCGATATATTAATTGCCTGGACAACAGGTGGTTGTGTGGTGTTAAGAGATGGAGAACACTTGCTGGTTTTCTTGTGAACAATGAGTGTTGGAAACTATTCTATAGTTGCCTGAGGAAACAGGGCCCTGTCTTCCTGACTTAGTTATCCTCTATCAGAACCTGGTTGTTTCACAGTGTATATTCCCCTTGGGATTGGGGTCTTAACACTCTCATCACATGTCTCAAATATCCCCTGGCAACAATTTCTGGGGGTGTGGGAGCCACTCAGCTCACCACAAGAGTGGATGCCTGAGCTCAGCTGGTTCAACAGAGCTTACCCTGCACTCCCACCCTAGAAACCATTTCTTCCGCACAGTTTTCCCAATGGTGGCCCAGCTACTAGCCAAGCTGATGTTAGATTGACCCACCTGGTATTCAAACTGAGCTGCTGGACACTGAGTCTATCCCCTCATTTATGCCTTCCAAGGTAGCTCCCATGAGCAGTTTAGCCCCGAGTCAAAAAACTAGAGGACATATCCTTCCTGTCCCCAGTCTTTGGTGGGTGGGCCACCTGTTCCCTTGTAGTCATGTTCTATGATGGTTTTCTTCAGCTCCAGACATCCTCACTGACTCCTATTGTCCAATACTGCTTCACTGTGCCCCCAGATTAATGTTTGCAGGTGGTTCTCCAGTCACAGATGGCTGGAGTTTTCTTTCCGCTGTCTTGCCATGAATGGCTAGGAAGAAGATGGTTCTAGTCCACCATATTGCCAAATCTCCTATTGATTTTTGTTTTGAGAGAGAGAGAGAGAGAGAGAGAGAGAGAGAGTCTCACTTTGTCACCCTTGATAGAGTGTCATCAAATCATATGTTACAGCAATCTGAAATTCTTGGGCTCAGGCAATCCTCTTGCCTCAGACTCCCAATTAGCTAGGACTACAGTTGGCTGCTACACTGCCTGGCTATTTTAGGAGATGAGGCCTTGATGTTATTTATTTTTCAATCGTAGTAATTCTAACACTGTGAGGAAATTATATTATAATGTTGATTTGCATTGCCCTGATAATTAATCATGCTGATCACTTTTTGTTTATGTGTCACCAATTGTATGTCTTTTTTGGAGAAACGTCTATTCAAAAACACTTTCTGGGAAGGAAAAGAAACAATAAATAGAATAAAAAGGCAACCTGTGGAATGGGAGAAAATACTTGCAAACCATATATCTTAAAAGGGCTTACTTTTTAAAAAAAACTTTTTCTATACATATACATGTGTTTATTTGGTTTCCACTTTTTGCCTTCACAAAATTAAAAAGGCTTCAAATTTAATAACAATAGCAATGTTCAAGATAAGGACTAGAAACAAAAACCTCATAAAGAATGAACAAAGATAGATCCATTTAGATATCAGACAATTGCTGTAATAAAATATTGAGCAATAATAATAATGCAAAAAAAAGTAGCATTCACATTGTCAGATAAGAGTATGTCTATCATAGAATGCTTTGACTCTGAGGTTCAGTATGGAGTCATAAGTTAACTTCTTAGTATTAATTTTTTCCAAAGTCTCAAAAAATAGACAACTAATATTAATAAATAAAATAAAAGATAATTTCAGAAAATAGATCATGCCAAATCTTATAGACAATAGAAAAAGAAGAAATAATTCAAAATCATTCTACTTCATCTGGATACACCTGATATTAAAATTTAAAAAAAAATTATTATGAAAGAAAATTACAAACATGTTTCACTTATAAATGAGGCTACAATATACTAAACAACATATTAACAAGTTGAATTAAAAATTAATGTTCAAGTAATATACTTTGGTCAAAATTAAAATCCAATTTATTTAAGAATTAGGCACTATTTTCTTCTCTTTTCTTTTTATTTTACTTTTCCTTTCCTTCACCCCCTCTCTCCATCTCTCTATGTCTGGTCTCTCTTTCTCCCATGCCCAACCATGTCATTAAATTTTATTGTCTTCATATCAAAATTGAATACATAGGATTTATACTTCTCCATTCCTGTGATGTTTCACTAAGAAGAATGTATTCCACCTCCATCCAGGTTAGTATAAATGCTGCAAAATCTCCATCTTTTTAATGACTGAATAGTATTCTATTGTATACATATACCACAGCTTGCCAATTCATTCCTGGGTTGAGGGACATTTAGGCTGTTTCCACATTGTAGTGATGGTAAATTAAGCTGTGATAAACACTCTAGTACAAGTGTCTTTATAATAAAAGTTTTTTTTGTTTTTTTTTTTTTTTCCTTTCAGATATATGCCCAGTAATAGAGTTGCAGGATCAAACGTGAGGTCTAGGTTGAGTTCTTTGAGGTTTCTCTATACTTCCGTCCAAACAGGTTGTACTAATTTGCAGTCCCACCAGCAGGTAAAAGTGTTCCTTTCTCTTCACAACTGTGCCAACATCTGCAGTTTTGAGATTTTGTGATATAGGCCATTCTTGCTAGGGTTAGATGATATCTCAGGGTGGTTTTAATTTTCATTTCTTTAATAATTAGGGATGATGAGCATTTTTTCATGTGTTTGCTAGTCATTCACCTGTCTTCTTTAGAGAAGGTTCTGTTCATCTCTCTTCCCCATTGATGTATAGGTTGTTGGGTTTTTTTTTCTTCTGGATTAATTTAAGTTCTGCATAGATCCTAGTTATTAAGCATTTATCTGATTTAAAATATGCAAATATCCTTTCCCTTTGGGTAGGTTGTCTATTTGCTTTGGTTGTTGTCTCCTTCGCTGTACAGAAGCTTTTCAGTTAAATTTAATCCCATTTGTTTATTATTGCTGTTGTTGCTATCACCATGACAGTCTTCTTCATAAAGTCTTTCCCTTGGGGCCGATATCTTCCAGTGCTTTTCCTTCTTCTTTTGAGAATTTTTATCATTTCATGCCTTAAATTTAAGTCCTTTATCCATCTTGAATCAATTTTTGTGAGTGGAGAAAGGTTTGGGTCCAGTTTCAGTCTTTTATATCTGGATATCTAGTTCTCCCAGCACCATTGATCAAATACGGAGTCTTTCCCCCAAGGTATGTTCTTGTTTGATTTATCAAAGATTATGTGGTTGTAAGATGTTAGTTTCATTTCCTGGTTTTCTATTTGATTCCAAGTGTCTATGTCTATTTTTGTGCCAGTACCATGCTGCCTTGACCACTATGGCTTTGTAGTACAGCCTAAAATCTGGTATGATGACACCTCCAGCTTTATTTTTATTACTAAAAACTTCCTTAACTATATGGGTTTTTTTTTCTGGTTCCATACAAAACACAGAATCATTTTTTTCCAAATCTTGAAAGTACAATGTTGGTATTTTACTAGGAATGGCATTGAATAGGTAGATTGCTTGGGGGAAGTATAGACATCTTAACAATATTGATTCTTCTCATCCATGAGCATGGTATATTTTTCCATTTGTTAATATCCTCTGCTATTTCCTTTCTGAGGATTTCATAATTTTATTTATAGAGGTTCTTCACCTCCTTTGTTAGGTATATTCTTAGGTATTTTATTTTCTTTGAAACTATGATGAAGGGGGTTGTGTCCTTAATTAGCTTCTCATCTTGACTATTATTGGCATATACAAAGGCTACTGACTTGTGGACATTGATTTTATATACTGAAACATTACTGTTTTTTTTTTTTTATGACTTCTAGGAGTCTTTGGTTGAGTCTTTGGGGTTCTCTAAGTATAAGATCATGTCGTCAGCAAAGAGGGAGAGTTTGACCTCCTCTGCTCCCATTTGGATTTCCTTTATTTTCTTGTCTTGCCTAATTGTATTGGCTAGGACTTCCAGCACTATGTTAAATAGTAATGGTGACAGAGGACAACTTTGTCTGGTTCCAGTTCTAAGAGGAAAAGCTTTCAGTTTTACTCCATTCAGTAAAATATTAGCTGTGGGTTTGTCATAGATAGCTTTAATCAGTTTTAGAAGTGTGCCACCTATGCCTATACTCTTTAGTGTTCTTATTAGAAAAGGATGCTGGATTTTATCGAATACTTTTTCTGCATCTATTGAGAGGATCATGTGATCTTTATTTTTGCCACAATTAATATGGTGGATAAGGTTTATAAACTGGCATATGTTAAACCAGCCTTGCATCCCTGGGAGGAAACCTACTTGATCATGATGTATGACTTTTTTGGTGATAAACTGTAATCTATTGCCTAGGATTTGGTTGAGAATTTTATATCTATATTCATGAGTGACATTGGTCTGAAATTCTCCTTTTTGGTTGGGTCTTTTTCTGGTTTTGGTATCAGGGTGATGTTTGCTTCATAGAACGTGTTGGGGGAAGATTCCTTCCTCCTCAATTTTTTGAAATAATTTCTGCAGTACAGGAATAAGCTCTTCCTTGAAAGTTTGATAGAAGTCTTGTGTGAAGCCATCTGGACCAGGGCATTTTTTTGTTGGAAGTTTTTTCATTGTTTCTTTAATATCAGTGCTTGAAATTGATCTGTTCAGGAGCTCTATTTCTTCCTGGCTAAGAGAAGGTGTGATTCCAAATATTGATCCATTTCCTTCACATTGTCAAATTTCTGGATATAGAGTTTCTGGTAGTATTCAAAGATAATCTCTTATATCTCTGTGGGATCAGTTGTTATTTCCCCTTTATCATTTCTGATTGAGGTTACTAGAGATTTTACTTTTCTATTTCTAGTTAGTCTGGCCAATGGTTTATTTTATTTACTTTTTCAAAAAAAAAAAAAACTCCTTGTTTCATTAATTTTCTGAATAATTCTTTTGTTTTCAATTTCATTGATCTCTGATTTGATTTTGGAGATTTCTTTTCTTCTACTGGGTTTAGGATTAGATTGTTCTTCTTTTTTCAATTCCATAAGGTGGCTCGTCAGTTTGTTGATGCACTCTCTTTCTGTTTTTTGAATGTATGCATCTAAAGCGATAAATTTTCCTCTCAAAACTGCTTTTGCAGTATCCCACAGGTTTTGGTAGCTTGTGTCTTCATTGTTGATATGCTCAAGGAAGTTAATGATTTCTTATTTCTTTCTGCACCCATCTGTTATTCAACAGAAGGTTGTTTAATTTCCATGCCTTTATGTGGGGTTGAACGTTTTTGTTAGAGTTGAGTTCTACCTTTAGTGCCTTATGGTCTGAGAAGATACAAGGTAAAATTTCAGTTCTTTTAATTCTGTTGATATTTGTTTTGTGTCCCACGATATGATCAATTTTGGAGAATGTTTCATGAGGTGATAAGAAGAATGTATATTCTTTATCTTTGGGATGGAGTGTTCTATATGCATAAATCGAGCACAGTTGTTCTAGGGTCTCATTTAAATCTCTTATATCTTTGTTTAATTTCTGTTTAGAGGATCTGTCCAGCTCTGTAAAAGGAGTGTTAAAGTCCCCTGTGATTATGGTATTATCAGATATCATATTGCTTAGACTGAGTAGGGTCTGTTTCAAGAATCTGGGAGCATTTAAATTGGGTGCATAAATATTTAGAATTGAAATGTCTTCTTCTTATATTCTTCCCTTGACCAATATAAAGTGACCATCTTTGTCTTTTTTTACTTTAGTAGCTTTAAATCCACATATATCTAAAAATAAGATTGCAACTCCTCTTTTTTTCTGAATTCCATTTACCTGAAAAATTGTCTTCCACCCCTT
Organism: Loris lydekkerianus; assembly: GCA_963574355.1. Classification (NCBI taxonomy): domain Eukaryota; kingdom Metazoa; phylum Chordata; class Mammalia; order Primates; family Lorisidae; genus Loris; species Loris lydekkerianus. The sequence goes on along the minus strand of CAUYPK010020819.1, from coordinate 15,336 downwards.
GACTCAAGAGTTTTAATTTGTCTTTTGAAGCCAGGTGTGTTTCTTGCAGACAGCAAATATATGGCTTGTGTTTTATAATCCAGTCAGCCAATCTATGTCTCTTCAGTGAGAAATTCAATCTATTAACATTTATTGAGGTAATTGATAAGTGTAGTAGTATTTCCTTTATCTTATTTTGTGAGAGTGCATTGCTTAGTTTTATCTTTTGCATCAGTATGGAAGTTAGGTTCTGTTCTTTAATATCTGAGTTCTTAACTTTGCTGCTGATCCATTGTGATGGTCAGTATGTAGAACAGCTTGAACTGTTTCCTGTAGAGATGGTCTTATTGTGGTGAATTTCCTCAATGTTTGTATATCCATAAATGATTTGATTTCTCCATCAATTTTAAAGCTTAGCTTAGCAGGGTGTAGAATTCTGGGCTGGAAATTGTTCTGTTTAAGTGGATTAAAGATAGATGACCACTGTCTTCTTGCTTGGAAAGTTTTATTAGAGAAGTCTGCAGTCACTCTTATGGATCTGCCCCTGTACATCAATTGGTGTTTACTCCTGGAAGCTTGTAGAATCTTTTCCTTAGTCTCAACTTTTACAGGTTCATCACAATGTTTCTTGGAGAAGCTCAGTTATAGTTGAGGTGAACTGTGGTCCAATATCCCTCTGAAAGCAGTGTGTCAGAATCTTTAGTGACATTTGGGAAATTTTACTTTATAATATTCTCTAGTATGGCTTCCATTCCTCTGGGGCATTCTTCTTTCCCTTCTGGGATTCCTATAACTCATATGTTGGAACGCTTTGTAAAGTCCCATAATTCTGAGAGTGAACATTTTGCTTTCTCTCTCTTCTTTTCTGCCTCTTTAATTATCTGAGTTATCTTAAGAACTTTGTCCTCTACCTCCAAACTTATTTCTTCTGCATGGTCTAATATGTTGTTAATACTTTCCATTGCATCATTAAGTTCCCTAATTGACTGCTTCAGTTCTTTCAGCTCTGCCATATCCTTTCTATATTCTTCATATTGTTCATCTCTTATTTCATTCTGTTTTTGAATTTCCTTTTGATTGTTTTCCACTTTATTAGCCATTTTCTTCATTGTTTCCATCATTTCCTTCATTTTTTTCATCATGTGTATTCTAAATTCCCTTTCTGTCATTCCTAACATTTCTTTATAGGTGGAATCCTCTGCAGTAGCTACCTCATGATCCCTTGGAAGGGTTGCTCTGGACTGGTTCTTCATGTTGCCAGGAGTTTTCAGCTGATTCGTCCTCCTGAGTGATTTCTTTAATCTGTTCCTTGCCCTTGCCTTCCTTTTACTTCCTCTTGCTTTTTAAGTTCCTGTGCCTGTGTAAGCTGCTGGCAGGATTAGACAGATCAAACACATGCAACCACTTGCCAGTTTTCCACTGTTTTTGTCCTCCTCTTGGGGTCCAGAAGTCTCTCGCTGATTCCCTGTATCCTCAAAGGGATGATTATAGACTATAGACAGATCCCACTAGCCAGAGATGCCTGAAGTCTCCCAGGACTTATACAGTGCGCAGTTGCAGGGAAGCTGTAACTAAGCCGCCATCTTGCTCTCACTCCCCAGTTTCAGTCTTTTACATGTGGATATCCAGTTCTCCCAGCACAAGTTAAAGTTATTGGGCACTAGATAGACCCACCTAGGGAGATCTTAGATGGGTGTGTGGATAATTTTGGGCATTGTCTAGGGCCCTGCACTGAGCTGCTGAACCAGAAAGAAGCTAATTATCATTCAGCTGTGAGCTGCCTACACCGCTACTGCAGGGGAGTTGCCCCTGTGGGTTGCAGTGTGGTGATTGGCCGGGAAACTTGGGCGAGTAATCTAGTGACTGAGCTGCCCAAAGGTGGGGACTGAGACATGGAGGGAAGAGCAGCAATCTAAGTGTTTGGCAGATCAACAGCCTCAAGGGCATAAGAGTGAGCCTGGGTTTGGTGCACTGGATAAGTGGGCAGCCATGCTAGAAGAGATCCCAGCAATAACTTCTTTCCTTGGAAAGCTTCTGCTCAGCCAAGGTTCACAGTTTGGAGTGCCTTTTAAGCAGGCTGAGGGGACATTTGAGATCTTAAGCCTGCAGGGTCTGAGAAATCAGCAGAGGCCCCCAGTCTTCATCTTGTACAGCTATATCAACATTGTGATTAACATCTTATACTTCAGAAGATCACCTATTGCCTGGACAATATTCAGCAAGATATATATACTTTTTGGTTTTGGGGTTGGGGGGTTTGGGGGGTTTTGTTTGTTTGTTTTTCTTAATTTCAACATTTTTCCTCTAAATTTTTCTCTTTTTTTTCTTTATTGTTCTTTTTTTCTCTTTTTCCCCACTATTCTAGTTTAAATACAATCTTTCATTTTTGCCTTCTTTAACGATTTTTTTGCCTGTGTTTCTGCTCCTGTTTTTTCCCCTATTTTATCCTGTAAGTGTTTTTGTTTGTTTGTTTCATTTTGATTTATAGTATTTTTGTCATTCCTCTCTACCTGGTGGAGGTGGGGTACTGTATCTGATGAGGCTGGCAAAGAGCTGTTGACCTCAAGGGAACCATTCAACCCAACACCTTCAGAGGTTGGGGGATTTTAAGGTTGGGTCATAGTACCCTACTATGCACCAATATTACTCCTATCTCCTTCTTTTAGTGCTTTTCTTCTTTTAGTTAATATTTTCTTTTACTTACCCTCTCTTCTTTCTCTTTCTTCTTTCTTTTATAAATCTTTTTTTCCTTCTGGCTCTTCAATTTTCTCATCCTTCTGGTCCTATACCAAAAAGGACTCATTAAAACTTTAGACCAGAGGCACAGTAACTTAAAGAGCAAGAGGAAGTGAAAGAAAAATTAGGGCAAGAAACAGATACAAGAAAGCGTTCATGAAGAAAAATCAGCAGAAAAATTCTGGTAACATGAAATACCAGTCCAGAACAATTCCTGTAAGGGACTGTGAGGTTGCTACAGCAGAAGATTCCACCTATAAAAAAATGTTAGAAATGACAGAAGAGGAATTTAAAATACAGATGATAAAAACAAAGAAGGAAACTGCTAAGAAAGTGGAAAATAACCAAAAATAAATCCAAAAACAGAATCAAGTAAGAGATTAATGATATGAAGAATATAGGAAGGATATAGCAGAGCTGAAGGAACTAAAGCAGTCAATTAGGGAACTTAAAGGTACAATAGAAAGTATAAACAACAGATTACATCATGCAGAAGAAAGAATTTCAGAGGTAGAGGATAAAGCTCTCGAGAGAACTCAGGTAGTTAAGAGGCAGAAAAGAAGTGAGAGAAAGCAAAACATTCACTGACAGAATTATGGGGCTTTAGGGAGCATTCAAACATACAAGCTATAGGTATCCCAGAAAGCGATGGAATTTCAGACCAATTTCACTAATGAATATAGATGCAAAAATTATTAACAAAATCCTAGCCAATAGATTAGTTATCATCAAAAAAGTCATACATCATGATGAAGTAGGTTTTATCCCAGGGATGCAAGGCTGGTTTAACATATGCAAGTCCATGAATGTTATCCACCATATTAACAGAAGCAAAAACAAAGACCATATGATCCTCTCAATAGATACAGAAAAAGAATTTGATAAAATCCAGCATCCTTTTCTAATTAGAACACTGAAGAGTATAGACATATGTGGCACATTTCTTAAAGTGATCGAAGCTATCTATGACAAATCCACAACTAATATTTTACTGAATGGAGTAAAATTGAAAGCTTTTCCTCTTAGAACTGGAACCAGACAAGGTTGCCCTCTGTCACAATTATTATTTAATATAGTGCTGGAAGTTCTAGGCAATGCAATTAGGCAAGATAAGAAAATAAAGGGCATGCAAATGGAAGCAGATGAGGTCAAAATCTTCCTCTTTGCTGATGATATGATCTTATACTTAGAGAATTCTAAAGACTCAAACACAAGACTCTTAGAAGTCATTAAAAAATACAGGAATGCCTCAGGATATAAAATCAATATCCACAAGTCAGTAGCCTTTGTACACACCAACAACAGCCAAGATCAGAGGTTAATTAAGACACAACTCCCTTTACCATAGCCCCTCCCAAAATGAAATACTTAAGGATATACCTAACAAAAGAGGTGAAGGACCTCTATAATGAAAATTATGAAACACTAAGAAAGGAAATAGCAGAGGACTTTGGAAGACCATGCCATGCTCATGACTGAAAAGAATCAACATTTTTAAAATGTCTATACTTCCCAGAGCAATCTACCAATTCAATGCCATCCCTATTAAAATACCAACATCCTATCTTCAAACTTGGAAAAAATGATTCTGTGTTTTGTATGGAACCAGAAAAAGTCCTGTATAGCTAAGCTAATAAAAACAAAGCCAGAGGTATCACCATACCAGATTTTAGGCTGTACTACAAGGCCATAGTGGCCAAAGTAGCATGGTACTGGCACAAAAATAGAGACATAGACACTTGGAATCAAATAGAAAACCAGGAAATTAAACCAACAACTTACAACCACCTAATCTTTCATAAACCAAACAAGAATGTCTACTGGGGAAAAGGGCTTATTTTCTTAAAGATATGAAACAAATAGCCTGGTTAAAAATTGGACAAACGACTTGAACAGATTCCTTTTGATTTCTTCATCTGTTAAAAAAAAAAAAAAAACCCTAAAAATAATAAGCAAACTACTATTAAAGTTGAGTGTAAATATGAGACATATTCCTATATCAGAAAATATTTTATTTTTGTTCTTTTGACAACATTCAAAAATGTCAATTAGGTTAACACTGTTAAGATCATGAAATAAAAACCTCTCATTTATAGAACCTCCCCTTCCAGTTTCCTTTTATTTCTTACCTCCTTACCTCATACGAATGAAATCACACATTCTGTGGTGCTTTGCATAAATTGCCTTTCTCTTGGAAACTCTTTCTTCTAGAATCAGATGTCCTCAAACTACTACCCACAGGTCACATGAGGTGGTGTGATTGTATTTATTCCCATTTTTTTCTTTTTTTTTTTACTTCAAAATAAGATACATGCAGTGTGCATAGGAATTTGTCCATATGTTTTTTAAAAACTATAGTCTGGCTCTCCAACGGTCTGAGGGACAATGAAGTGGCCCCCGTTTAAAAAGTTTGAGGACCCCTGTTAGATCCTCTTCCCAATGAAGGAAAATGTTGATTCTATGGAGAACACCTCATTTGCCACTCAAACTGAGCAGTGTTTTGTGATACCACTTCCACTATTCTTTCCATTTTAGAAGTAGAGTAGTGTATATTATTTAAAATCAAGGAATAAATTTCTAATTATAGACTTCAAATCTTTGCTATTAGGTCAAGTGAACTACATTTCTAGCTGATCTAAATTGTTTCGTTGAGCATGAGTAGATGTATTCTCATCTGTTCATATATAGTTTGTTCTTTCTCAGGGCAACAACCTAGATTTAATGGAGCTCAGTTTATATAATGGAAAAAATGCATTCTTACTAACCCTAAAATTACACTCAGTCGTGGCTACCTGTTCTTGTAGAGTTCTATAGGCAGAGTTTATTTTAATTTATCTGGGTTTAATCTGGGGCTACTATAATTCTAATCAAAATCTTTTACCAAGCAATATATCTAGTATTTAAATCCTTCCAAATGCCATTATCTGTTTTTAGTATGCTTAATTTGCTTTGTTTCTTGGAATTACAGGGTAAATATAAACATGAAGGACATTGTTTCAAATCTGAATTTAAACTCTATAGTGTCATACCTTACTAATAGATTGCCTTGGAGGGAAATGACTTTAAAATATTCTTGCCAGGCATGGTTGCTCAAGCCTATAATCCCAGCACTTGGAAGGCTGAGGTGGGTGGATTGTCAGAGCTCACAGGTTCAAGACCAGCCTGAGCCAGAGTGTGATCCTTTCTCTAAAAATAGCCAGGCATTGTGGTGGGCACCTGTAGTCTCAGCTACTTGGAAGGCTGAGACAAGAGGATCACTTAAGCCTAAGAGTTTGAGTTTGCTGTGAACCATGATGCCATGACACTCTACCAAAGGTGATAAAGTGGGATTCTGACTCAAAACTAGGGAAATATTGAGAAAGCTTTCCAGTAAAACAATTTGCCAATATATCATTGTCTATTAAGGATACAGTAATATAGGAATGACTATAACTGTCAGGTTACTCAACTTCTCAGTTTTGAATGTGGTAATAATTATACCTGCTTTTCAGGGTTATTGTGAAGACCAATTTGTTTAATGAATATAACATTATGACTAGAATAGCTATTTCATAATACTTTTAACATTAAATCTAAATCTTACGCACCCTAGTCTCATATACCTGATACTATTTGCTCTCTACTTAACACAATAAGATAACATAATCATGATGTCTCTGGTTTTGATATTTTGGGGGTATTTTGTTCTAGACTGTAGTAATCCAATAATAAGTAATACTGTCATAACTAATTTGAAAATACTTGGGTTAAATATCCACTTGCATGAGTTAAGGAATCTGTATCTTTGGCTTAGTTTAAACATAAGTTTTAGCATCATTCATGAAGTAAATATTAACATAATAATCATGAAAAATACATAAAGTGATTCTTATGCTTTTCTGTGTCTGCACGATACTAAGAAAAGAAAACACAAAAAAATTGTATTAATTAGATGATGGCAAAGAAGGAGAAAGAAACACTTCATAGTTGATCCTCAATATAAATAACTCTTCAGGAAGTCACAGAACAGTAGATTCATTCATCACAATACAATACAGCTATATAACTGAATCCAGATAGATAAACATGTGGGAAAGTAAAAGATATAGTACAAACATAAGAAAAGAAAAGAAAAGTAATAAGGGAAACTCAAAGATTCCAGAACTAATGAATAAAAAAGATTATTTAGAAATTGAGTATATTTTTCTAGACTTTCATGTGGTGCTTTACATTATAGCATCTGAAAGCCAGATTTTTTTGTCAATTTGGCTGCTATGTGAAATGAATAGTTATAATTTTATTTCCATTTGGCATGTAATTTGAATGCAATTTGGACATTCTTCTATGAGAAAGTCATCTTTGACACAGTTTCTGGGCCATGCTCTCCTCTCAGGTCCTCAATGTGGTAGCTCCAGATTTCTGCCTTATATATACATATAACCACTTTCTGATGGCCACCTTCCCATGGAATAGCTATCTACAGCCCATTTGACTCCCCCACTGAGCCTGCATGGGTCTACACAGATGGTCACAGTGACCATCTCTCAGTTAAAGTTACAGTTACAGTTACAGGAATAGCTATCTGCAGCCTATTTGACTCCCCCACTGAGCCCCATAGCCCCATATCCTGCATGGGTCTACACAGATGGTCACAGTGACCATCTCTCAGTTACAGAGCTCTTGCTTGCTTGCTATTATCATTTAGAACTCGCTGCTGGAAACCTGCTTGGGTAATATTCTGGACCTGAATAAAGGCTTTAGTTCTCAAGTCCTTCTCTGTCTCCCCTCCTCTTTCTTGCAACACTGTGACAATATGGCTGTCCTGAACAGCTTCTCTTCCTGCTAGCCCTGTAAGTCATGTTGCTCTCTTCTCTCTGCAATCTGTAAGTAGTGAAAAAAACATGCTTCTTCACTGTGTAGAATAGTAGAGATAGAGTATGGGTGTTTGGGGGATTGTGTCAAAATGTACAAAAATGCAGACAAGAGAAATAATTTTTTTTTCTGTTTGTTTGTTTTAAGATCTAACAGTGTTATGAATATATTTTTTAAGATATAAAAGTCTAAATTCATTTTATATTAGAAGGAAGAGAATAGGGGTAAGAGATGAGTAAGAGAAAGAGAAGTGAGCAGGGAGTGTGAGAAGTGAAGATGAGGGAGAAAGAGAGAGAAGAAGAGCAAGAGAATAGTGTGGTAATCCAAAGAAAGAAAGGAAGAATGTCCACCATGAATATGGTTAATAATAATGTAATCTACACTTTACAATTACTAAGAGTAAATTTCAAATGTGCTCACAACAAAAATACATATGTTAATTAGCTTTTTAAAATAATTTTGCTTTGTGTTCATAAACCATAAATTGTCAATTTATAATAATTTTGTTAATAATAGAAGGAAAAAAGCTTGCATAATTGCATATGTTTTAGATTGCTACCTCCTCTGTGTCTCACCTAACTGACACACCTGGCTTTAACTATCTTCTAAGTCAAATTTCTCTTAGAGAGAGACTATCCTGGTAAGAATAAATTAGACACAGTTCAGACAAGAGTCACAAGAGCATCTGTAAATTTTGAAAATTTAGGCATTAAGCCATTCACGAGGATAAAGAGAAAGACACACTACAAGCATCCATGACCACTTGCCCTAGAACCCTATCAGGGTAAGGCTAAACCACATAGCCACTCTCCAGAGAGACCTCAAGACTGAGTGTTTGAAAAACGTTATATTTTCTCATAAAGCTGAATCTAGAAGAAAATGTGGCAGGCCTGAAAACATTTTGAGTATTTTATTTGCTATTTAGCATACTCTCATTTCAATTTGCTAATAAAGTTTACCATTTATAATGCAATTTCTCAATCTAGAGTATTATTAGAGATGGAAGGATAGGAAATGAAAACAGGGTCTTTATATAAAGTACTTTCTTTGAAAAGTTGTCCTCTTGCAGTTTCATAGTTATGTTAGAAGAAATAGGACTCATCTCTACCAAAAGGGATTTTTTAGATGTGTTATTAATTTTACCTATAGTCTTTTCTTTTCAAGCCCTTTCTGATTTTGGTCTTAGTCTGAGCCAGCAGCTTGGATCAGCTCCATTTAAAATTGGATTTGTTTACACTTCCCTATTTTAATCAGACTTAGAGTGAAATTGGAATGGAATGCATAATCATTTGATGCTGTCAATGTTTGGCAGTCTGTCTCACCAGCTTGAGTCCATCTAAAGATGATTTTGAAATAAAGGGGTTACTCCTATTACTAAGCAAACAGAGGGAGGTAAGTAGTATTTCCCAGAAATGTAGAAGTGGTTTCTTTGGTCACATACTGGAGAGAATTGCTGATTGAACTCTCCATAGTAATGTTCTAGGATTCATTTTTAATAAAGTTGTTTATTTCAGAGTATAAGCTTCACATTTGTACAAAATACAGAAACCAGCGCAGGAGGTGAAAAAAGCTGTTCTGCTGTAATAGTGTAATTTGTTTCTTGGCCATTAAATGAGAATGCTGGGATTTTAATTCCACTATTTGGTTTCCAGCATCTACTATAATTAATTTTCTCTTATTTTGTTGCTATGGAATCAAATGGAAACTAATGATGTGGAACCTAGTGTTGTCAAGGCTATGATGAGCTTCATCTACGAGGTGGGGAAGCTCCTCCATCTGACAAAATGGCAGATGACTTGAGTGATGTCTAACAATGCTGGGGTCCTGTGCCTTGTGGCAATGTTCTGTTCGAATTAGACCACCTAGGGATTGCAGTTCCAAATGAAAGCTGTTTTAAATCTTTCACTCTCTTGCTTCTGTACTCCTTTGTCAGCTTCATAACACTTTAAGTTATTTTATATCCACTTTATCTGACTTTTTAAGAACTATAAACTTTATGGCATTATAATAAATGTTTCTGTGTCTCTTGATGTCATCACATTGACATGTAAAAGTGTTTTTTTTAATCACCATGAAATTGATTTTATAGATGTAATATTCCAATTGATGAGAGATTAGAAATATTTTTTTCCTTCTAATCTAAAATATTTAACAAGAAGTCATTTAAATGCTCAGAAGTCAAAAAAGCATTGTACCACAATACTTCTATTGTCTATTAATAATGAGAGAAAATCTCTTGATTACTTAGAAGCAAAAACAACTCAGAATGGGACCATATTATCTTAGACCTTGCAAAAATCAGAGAAAGGAATCTGGGACATTACCAAATTAAGATTTTTTTCCAAAGCAACATTTAATATATAGTTAAGACAGTATTAGATGCAAATTATAAAGTGAAAACGGTCCAATAAGAATGGAGGTTTACATATACACCAAAAGAATTCAACTGTAAGCTTGGAAAATCTTCAGCAATTTATTTAGAACACCACTAGAACTAATAGGAATATTTACTAGTGATGAAAAACCAGTTGAAGTTATATTTGAACTTATACATGAAGGATGAGTAACAGGTTGGTGTGGTATGAGAATGGGAGAGAAACATTTTGAAGTAAAAAAAGCACAAATATATACCATTTTAAAGTAATCTAGGAAAGACCAATAAAACTAGAATATAGTCATAAAGAGAAAGAATGGCACAAAATGAGAGAAGCAAGGCTGGCAACACAAGGATTAGCAGGCACTGTTATAGAAAGTTCTAAAGATGTTTGGGCTTTGTTCTAAGTGTGATGGGAAACTTTTGACATGTTTTAGAAGGAACTGGCAAAATCAAATCTGAAGCTGACTATAACCATTCTAATTAGATTCTTGGAACTAGTTGAAAGATGAGAATGTTAAAAGCATAGAAAACTGTTGGAAAGCTATGGTATAGCCTTCACAAGTAAAGTTGATGGTTTACTATTAGTGGGAAGAGAAGGAAGTGGGTAATTCAGTTGTATAGGAGGCCCAAGAACAAAAATTGATATCGCAGGATAGGGAGATACCTTATTGTAGGTTTTTGGAAAACAGAGTCTGAGGAAGATTACAGCACTGATGCTTTATTTCACAAGTATAACTTCAGGATGAAAAAGAAAATGAGATGAGGAATGTTATGAGTCACTGTGAAATGGATACACTATTATATCAATCGCCATTCATGATGGTGTATATAGAAACATGGGAATTTGCAATATACATATGTTCACTCATCTAACCAAACTTCTCAAAGTGATTTGCCAAAAGAAACTGCTTCAGGATATTTCTTAAGAGTTTTGAAGAAGGGAAAGCTATCTGAATACACATAGTTATCAGGAAACTTATTAAGTTTGGTAATATGGCTGAATTGTGTTCTTCCCCAAAAGATATACAGTAGCCCAATGATATTTTTGATACCAGGGACCAGTTTCATAGATGAAAATTTTCCACAGACTGGGTACGGGGGTATAGGTGTGGGAAGATTGGAGGATTGGATAGGCAGAGCTCTGCTAGTGATGTACACAATGGGAAGGATTGGCAGCTGTAAATACTGATGAAGCTGCTTCATTTCATTCCTTGCTATTCAACTCCCATTATGCAGTTCAGTTTCTATTTCATGGAAGACAATTTTCATTCCACAAATAAGGGCATGTGATGGGTCAGACAGAGCTGTGTTGCCAGGTGCCTAATAGGTCTCAATCTGCATCCCAGGGTTTGGGCACCACAGTTGTAGCCCTTACCATGAATAATTCAAAATGTGATTTTAGTTAGAGACAGGGATTGTACAGAGGTAACAAGTTAAAAACAATTTATAGTTTGGACATTATTATACCTTTTCTTATATAAAAAAGGGAAATTTGGACATAGACAGATATGTATAAAAGGAAGATGACATGCAGTGACACTCGGAGAAGACAGCCTTCTAGAAACCAAGGAGACAGTACTAGAGACAATCTTTCCCTCACTAAAGGAAACAAGCCAATTGTATTTGTTTTTCCACATTCCAGAACTTAAGACAATGAATTTCTGTAGTTGGAAGCTGCTCACTCAGTTTGTGGTACTTTGTTAAGGCAGCTCTGACAACTGATACAATGACATGATTTAATTATTATCAAAAGCTGCCCAATAGGGAGATTTTCTTACAGCACAGTACAAGGTTAACATTTTGTATTCCTCCAGGGTCTAGGTTTTGCTCATAAATGGCAACAAATGGACAAAAAGGCAGGAAGAATGAGAGTATCATTAAGAATGGACTGGACGTGGTGGCTCATGCTTATAATTCTAGCATTATGGGAAACTGAAGCAAGAGGATTGCTTAAGCTCAGGAGTTCAAAACTAGCTTGAGCAAGACTAAGACTCCATCTCTACTAAAAATAGAAAATTTATATGGGTGTGATGGCGGGTGCCTGTAGTCTCACCTACTTGAAAGGGTGATGCAGAAGGATCGCTTGAACCCAGCAAAGTGAGACACAGTCAAAAAAAAAAAAGAAAAAAAAGAAAAGAGAGAGAGAGAGAATGAATCATTGACCTAAGCATAGACCTAAACAGAAAGGGAGGAAAAATAAAGTCAAGAGGGCCTATGTGTTTCACTATTTTAGATACCTCATATCACTGGAATCATGGAATATTTGTCCTATGATTAGCTTTAGCATAATGTTCTCAAGGTTTAGCTATGTTATCAAATATGACAAGTTTTTCTTCCTTTTAAAGAACAAATAATATTTTATTGTGTTTAATGAGTGTTTAGGTCATCTCCACATCTTGCACATTTTGAATAATTCTGTATTGAACATGGGGAAGACCTATGTCTTTAAGATCCTGACTTCAATTATTTTGGATAAATTACCAAAGTAGGATTACTGGATCATATGGAATTTGTATTTTTTTATTTTTTGAAAAACTTCCATACTATTTTCCATAATGATAGAACCATCTTATATTCTCACTAGGGGTATACAAGGATTTCAATTTCTCCACAACCTCACCAGCACTTTTATTTTCTTTCCTTCCTTCCTCCCTCCCTCCCTTCCTTGCTTTCTTCCTTTCTGTCTTTCTTTCCTTCCTCCCTTTCTCCCCCCCTTCCATGCATCCTTCCTTCCTTTCCTCCCTCTCTTTCTCTTCTTCCTGCCTCCCTCCTTCTCCCCTGCCTTCCTTCACTCTTTTCATTTTCCCATGTCTCTCTATTTCCCGATGACTCTCTCCTCTCCTGCCCCCACACTTTTTCATAGGAGCTATTCTATGGGTGTGAGGAGGTATCTCATTGGGGTTGGGGTTGTGATTTATACTTCCTAATGATTAGTGACATTGAATACCCTTTTATATACACGTTGGCCATTAGTATGTCTTCTTTTAAAGATGGCTATTCAGGTCCTTCCCTCATTTTAAATATGGTTATTTGGATTATGTTGTTGCTTTTGTTTGTTTGTTTGCCATTTAATTGTGTAAGTTTCTTATATATTTCTTATGTTATATCCCTGTATGTGGTTTGCAAATATTCTCACCCATTTTGTATGATTTTATTTCACTTTGATAGTTTTTTTTCCTCTGTGCAGAAAATTTTTAGTTTGATGCAGTCCCACTTACCAGTTTTGTCAGTTTTTGCTTTTATTGCTTGTGGTTTTGGCATCATATGCAGGAACTTTTCCCATGACCAATGCCATGAAGCTTTTTGTTTGTTTTCTCATGAGATTTTACAGTTTCCAGTGTTAGGTTCAAATATTTAGTACTTTATATTTATTTATTTATTTATTTCTTGAGACAGAGTCTTATTATGTCACCCTCTATAGAGTGCTGTAGCATTGCAGCTCACTGCAACCTCAAACACTTGGGTTTAAGCGATCCTTTTGCCTTAGACTCCCAAGTAGCTGAGACTACAGGCACCCACCACAATGCCCGGCTATTTTTTTGTTGTAGTTGTCATTGTTGTTTGGCAGTCCTGGGCTGAATTCAAACCTGCCATCCTCAGTATATGTGGCTGGCGCCCTAGCCACTGAAGTGCCCTATAGGCACCAAGCCTATTTCAGACATTTTGTTTTGACTTTTTTTGTATAGCATAAAAGGGGTCCAGTTTGCTTCTTTTAATGTAGAAATCCAGTTTTCTCACCATCTTTTCTTGAAGAGACTATCATTTCTCCATTGTGTATTCTCGGCACTCTTGATAAAGAACAGTTGATACTATGTACATGGATTATTCTGGGCTCCTATACTATTGCATTGTTCTATATATTATCTTCATACCAGTACCAAACCAATTTAATTACATTATAATATTCTTAAATCAAGAGGTTTGATTTCTTAAGCTTTGCTTTTCCTTCTCAAGATATTTTTGACTACCTGGGGCGCAATGACATTTCACATAAATGTTAGTATCATTAACATGACAAGTTAGTATGATAAAACAAATATCATTAACATGACATGTTAGTATTATAAAACAAATTTCAAAATGTTCTGCCCCCTTTATTTTTTACGTAGTTTATGAAGGATTGATTTTGATTCTTGTTTAAATGTTTGGTAGAATTCACCAGTGAAGTCATCTCTCCAGGATATTTCTTTTTTGTAAGGTTTTGATTACTGATTTAATCTCCTTACTCATTGCAGATGTGGAACTGTAATTTCTTTATAACTTAGTCATGGTAGGTTGTATGCTTTTTAAGAAACTATCTGTATCATTTAGGTTATAAAATTTTTAGCATATAATTGTCCATGGTACTCTCTTGTGATCCTTTATAATTCACTGCCATAGATTGTAATGTCTTTTCCTTATTTTACTTCTAATTTTATTTATTAGTATTCTTTCTTTGTTTCTTAGGCTAATTAAAGAATGCCAATTTTATTGATATCTTAAAAAATATTCTGTTGCAGATTATTTTTTGATGGATTTTCTATTTCATTTATTTATCTAGGCTTTATTATTTCTTCCTTACATATTTTGGCATAATTTGCTATTTCTTTCCTAGTTCTTTGATGTAAAAGTCAGGTTGTTCATTTGGGATTCCTTCACCCCCCCCCCATTTTAATATTGACATTCATCCATATAAATTTCTCTTCCAGTACATCTTTTTTTTTGCATCCCATAAGTTTTTGTATGTTGTGTTTTTGCTTTTATATGTCTCAATATATTGTCTATTTCATTTTGATTTCCTCTATGACCCATTTGTTGTTAAAGAGGCTGTTGTTTGATTTGTATATATTTGTGAATATTCCTATTTTGCTTTTGTTTTTGATTTCTTGCTTTATTCCATTGTAGTCAGAAAAGGTAAGTGACACAACTTTAATGTTTTTAAATTTCTTGAGGCTTACTTTGTGACCCCAAATGCAATATATATTAGAGAATGTTCTATGTGTGCTTGAAAAGAATGTATTCTGCTTTTGTTGGGTAGAATATTCCATATATTTTTATTAAGTTTATTTGGTCTCTAGTATTGTTCACATATGCTGTTTTTTTTTTTTTTTTTTTTGAATATTCACAAGCACCTTTATTATAGCATGCTTTATGTCTTAGAATAGAACCTAACGTCAGAATGAAGGGGCTAAGAACTGGCAAGAGCAATATAGAGACAACAGTAAGAGGATGGCTACCTTTTTTTTTTTTTTTGAGGCAGAGTTTTACTATGTCACCCTCGGTAGAGTGCCGTGTCATCACAGCTCACAGGAACCTCAAAATCTTGGGCTCAAATGATTCTCTTGCCTCAGCCTCACCAGCAGCTGGGACTACAGGCACCCACCACAACACCCAGCTATTTGTTTTATGTTGCA
>CAUYPK010020812.1:0-12790 GCA_963574355.1 Loris lydekkerianus | reverse complement strand
CGAGCGCAGCATGCGGCCTCCGGGCCAATTAGGGTTACTTCCTTAAACTTGTTTATCATTAAAGCCGCAGGGGATGTACTTCCTCTCAGCGCGATGTTGTTACTCAGGGGCGTGCCGGGCCCGAGCACGGCCCCTGACAATACACTTTGGTTACTGCTGTCTCTCATCACCCCTAGATGGGACTGTCTAGTTGTAGGAAAACAAGCTCAGGGCTCCCACTGATTCTGCATCGTGGTGGGTTGTAATATCATCTCTTTACATATTAAAATGTAATAACAATAGATATAAAGTGCACAAAAAAAGTCCTTGAATCATCCTGAAACCACCCCCGACCTCCCTCAGTCCATGGAAAAATTGTCTTCTATGAAACTGGTCACTGATGCCTTTGTTGGGGACTGCTGCCTTAAAGCTAAGAGTTCAAGACTAGCCTGGGCAACAGAGCAAGCAAGACCCTATCTCTACAAAAAGTTTAAAAATTAGCTGGGTGTGGTGGCATATGCCTGTAATCCTGATTACTTGGAGACTGAAATGGGGGGATTGGTTGAGACCAGGAGTTTGAGTCTGTAGTGAATTATGATGATGCCACTGCACCCTAGCCTGGGTGACAAGAGTAAAGCCCTGTCTCTTAAAAAAATTAATAATAATCCTTTATTTTTTAGGTAGATGCAAAATATTGTGACTTGTTGAAAAATGTGGTCCCTTTGTGGCAAATTATTGTATTGTAATACATGCTTGGCAATATATATATAGTGGTTAAAACTGATAAATGTTAATGTTTCATGCAGGACTCCCATAATAAAGGGAAAGAAGTAACTACCGTATATACTCGAGTATATACGGTAATCTTCAAGCTTCAGCTGTATTTCAGGCACTGTATCACCCCTTACCCAATATATAGTATTATTTCATTTAATTCTTACAAACCCCTAAGATGGGTGGTTTTTCCTCTTATCACAGATGAGAAGACCAGAGCTCATAGAACTTAAGTGATTTGTCCAGTTTCATACAGTGGTTCAATGATTCAGTCCCACACCTATCTGATTTTAAACTATCAGTACCAGCTGTTCTCAGTCATTTTTCTATTGGTCACACCCCTGGTCCATCCCATTCTTTCCCACTCAGGAAATGCAAGTAAGTGAGATTAATTTTTTATAGTGCTAATTTGAATCTATTTGTTATTTTAGAAGTGCATCACTCACAAGAAAAACACTGATTTCTTGTGATACTTCCTACAACTGATGCAACAATCACTAGTTTTAAAACACTTTAATTCAAGTCAGTCATTGTCGATTTAAAGGTGAAGTTAGTTTAACTCTGAGCCATGAGCCTGTGCCTTGGAAATATGTGCATTATGGGCATAAGTAATAGTAACATAGTTAAGAGCCTGTATATGGGTTGTATCAAATGTACTTCCATCCTTGTGTGATAGATTAGTAGTGTAATTTTTGGAATTGGAAGGTGAGCAGCTGATATTACCGCACCCTAGTAGAAAAATTCCCAGATAGGTGGAGACTGGAAATAGAGGTAAGATGTGTGTGGGTGTTAGAGTGATTTGTTATATAATGTTACTGTCTTCTCAGCCTTAAAGGGCAATAAAGGGTATTAGTGATGTCTGCCTACCACTTTACAGATGAAGAAACTAAAGCTTAGAGAGAGTAGTTGACTTGCTAAAGCTTGTACCACAGTCAAGTTCCAGAACTGGAATTTAGACTTCTGTGTTTTATAATTATACCAGTATATTGGACTCTGCAGTAGGAATTTTGTTACACTGTTTACTGATCAGAGATGCCAGTAGGATTTGTTTTTCAAACATTTCAAAGAGTAATGTTCTCTTCATAACAGTAAAAACCAGGAAATTAAATTAATAATGGTCATCAAACTTTCTTCAGGGTCACATACTTCTTGGGTATTTTAATCTGGATTTTGTTGTTCTTTATATTTTTGTTTTTACTCATTTAATTTTTAGAGGTGGGGGTCTCCCTCAGTCACACAAGCTAGAGTGCAGTGGCGTGGTCTTAAATCACTGCAGCCTTGAACTCCTAGGCTCAAGCAATCATCCTGCCTCAGCCTCTCAGGTAGTAGGGACTACAGGTACCTGCCACCCACATCTGGCTAAGGTTTCTATTTTTGATAGAGACAGGGTTTCTCTGTGTTTCCCAGGCTGGTCTTGAACTCCTGTCTTCAATCAATCTTCCCATCTCAGCTTCCCAGAGTTCTGGGATTATAGGCATGAGCTACCAGTTGGGCTATTTTTGTTCTTATTTTTGTTTTGTTTTCTTTTTTTTTTCCTTTCTTTTTTTTTTTTGAGACAGAATCTCTCTCTGTTGCCTTGGGTAGAGTGCTGTGGCATCATCATGGCTCACAGCAATGCTGAACTCCTGAGCACAAGTGATCCTTTTGCCTCAGTTTTTCTATTTTTGGTAGAGATGGGATCTCGCTGTTGCGTGGGTTGGTCTTGGACTCCTCAAGCTCAAGCGTCCACCTCGGCCTCCCAGAGTGCTAGGATTATAGGTGTGAGCCACCACTCCTGGCCTTATTTTTGTATTTCTTATTTGTTTTCTTTACTATGTATGCGCCCCAGGATTTTGTATGAAGCTTCTGTTTTCCATCTGTAAATACTACATTTGTAGTTTTGTAGTCTATAAAACAGAGGTTTTCTGAGCATAGGGAGAAAGTTTAAAGCAGGGATCCTCAAACTTTTTAAACGGGGCCAGTTCACTGTCCCTCAGACCGTTGGAGGGGCGGACTATAGTTTAAAAAAAGCTATGAACAAATTCCTATGCACACTGCACATATCTTATTTTGAAGTAAAAAAACAAAACGGGAACAAATACAGTCACACCGCCTCATGTGGCCTGCGGCCCACAGTTTGAGAACCCCTTAAAACATAAATTATAGGCCTTAAAATGAAATAAGATGTAGTAGTGCATATGGCTAGTACTTCTTTGAATATTGAAATCATACTCATTTAAGATTAGTTTTTTCTTTAATGATTCATTTTCAGATATATAAGGAATATATACATACTTCTGTAATAAAGACTGTAATGTAATGTAATTGCTCATTTTTCAGTCAGCAGATGATTTTGGAGATCCATAATATAGATGTCAATACTTGTACACCTCATTTGGATCATTTTTCTTTACATAATCATTCTGTAAACATTTGCAAAACAAATCTTAAATGGGGATGGTGCCTGTAGCTCAGTGAGTAGGGTGCCAGCCCCATATACCAAGGGTGGTAGGTTCAAACCCAGCCCCCGCCAAACAGCAACAAAAAAATAGCCTGGTGTTGTGGTGGGCGCCTGTAGTCCCAGCTACTCAGGAGGCAGAGGCAAGAGAATCGCCTAAGCCCAAGAGCTGGAGGTTGCTGTGAGTTGTGATGCCACGGCACTCTACCGAGGGCGAAAAAGTTAGACTCTGTCTCAAGAAAAAGAAAGAAAGAAATCTTAAATGGGATGAAGGATTTGAAAATTAGAGGAATAAAATGGTAATCCATTCCTTTCCGTAGATGATTGGGAAGCTCTGGTGGGCAGAAATTATGTCTGATGCTTTCCTTTCTTTGTCCATCATAGTATATAGGAGCACAGTTCCCCATAAGTATTAAGATCATTTCAAAAGTTTTGTCCGTTTTTATGAGTCTACTTTAAACTGTAATATCTCAGCGAATATTTATTCAATTTAATTGAAATAAGCGCCATTTGAATCAGTGCACTTTTGCCAACGATTAATTCCGTCGACATAAAAATTGGGTGCTCGGGATTCGATGAAGTCAACGAAGGCCGTTTTTGCTAGGTCCTGATTGACAAAGGTTCTATCGGTGAGAAAGTTATCGAAGTGCTTGAAAAGATGGTAGTCGGTTGGCGAGAGGTCTGGGGAGTATGGTGGGTAGGGCAGAACTTCGACGCTTAATTCCTTTAATTTTCGGACAGTGATTTGTGAGACGTGTGGCCGGGCGTTGTCGTGGAGCAGGATCGGACCTCTTCTGTTGACCAGTGCTGGCTGCTGCTGACGCAATTTTCAGTACATTTCGTCGATTTCCTCACAATAGGACTCTGCTGTGATGTTTTGGCCTGGTTGCAGAAAGTTATAGTGAATCACACCAGCCACTGACCACCCTACAGTAACCATGATCTTTTTTTGGTGGGGTTTCGCCTTTGGGAAGTGCCTGGGTGGCTCATCGGTGTCCAACCACTGTCCTGAATGTTTCCTATTGTCGTAGAGAATCCACTCTTCATCACACGTGACGATCTGATCCAAAAAAGGATCGTTTTGGTTGCGCAAAAGCAATGAACAAACTTCGAAACATGACAATTTCTGCCAATCGTTTAAATCGTGGAGCACCCACTTTTCGAGCTTTTTGACCTTTCCAATACTTTTTAAAACATCAAAAACCACATGGGAGCTGACACCCAGTTCTTCCGCCATCCCACGCACCGTTTGTGATGGGTTAGTCTCCACCAGGGTCCTCAAACCCTTGTCTTGGATTACTCTAGATCGACCACTTCAGGGCTCATCTTCGAGGCTAAAATTTCCGGAACGAAATTTCACAAACCAACGTCGAACAGTGCGTTCATTAACACTATCATTGCCAAATGCCTGGTTTATTTTTTCGGGCGGTTTCGGCAGCGCTTTGGTTCAATTTGAATTTGTAGAGAAAAATTGGCCGAAAATTGCTTAATGACATCATATAGTAATAGGCTGAAAAGAGTAAAAAAAATTAAAAGTAGAAAAAAATGAACAGCATCAATGTATAGAGTACAAAATTCTCCATCGATCAGTATATACCATGGCACAGTAGAATAAATATTTATTGAGATATGGAGCTACAAAAACACATGACATCAAAATAGACAAAACTTTTGAAACAACCTAATATTAAAATTTAAATGATTTAGGAGGAAAAGAGGGGAATAAAAATTATATTTTCATTACAGCAGCCCAACTTTGTAATGCCTTCTCTGTCTCCATAGAGTTGTATGGTTCATGTTGCTTAAATAAAATTTATGATTTCCACAGCAACTCCGGATGCAGGAGAAGATCCCAAAGTCACAAGAGCCAAGTTCTTTATCCGGGACCTGTTTCTGGTGAGCAGTTTTGTTTTCCGACCCCTTAGAGTTGTATTATTCTTTGCAATTTGCAAATTACTTACCCTTTCATGATCTCATTTCATCTTCTCTAAAAGTATGAGCAATGAGAGGAGGTCTGGTCCTTTAACTTCAGAGTGGTTAGATTTCTCATCCACGGTCACAGAGCCTCCAAAGCAGTGACCCCAGTATGACACAGCCACCTGGGAAGGCACTTAGGTGGGCTAGTTCCTTTGTTCTAGTTTCCAAAATGACAGAGTCCTTCAACAGAGTATAAAACACACTTTCTGTACCCAAAAGCACTGACAGTCTAAGGTTAACATGTCTGAAACACACTTTCTGTACCCAAAAGCACTGACAGTCTAAGGTTAACATGAAAATAGACCTGCTGAAATTCTGACAGTTTCCTTTATTTTCCTTCAGCTTTTTTTTTTTTTTTTTTTAAATAGAGACAGAGTCTCACTTTATGCCCTTTGGTAGAGTGCCGTGGCATCACACAGCTCACAGCAACCTCTAGCTCCTGGGCTTAAGCGATTCTCTTGCCTCAGCCTCCCGACCCGCCACAACGCCCAGCTATTTTTTTGTTGCAGTTTGGCTGGGGCTGGGTTTGAACCCGCCACCCTCAGCATATGGGGCCGGCGCCCTACTCACTGAGCCACAGGTGCCGCCCCCTTTCCTTCTGCTTTTATTTTGAGTTCATTTCAAACTTCCATGCAAAGTAAAGGAATTATACAAATAACTCCCATATATTCTTCACACAAATCAGCCACTTGGTAAGACTTTTGTCCCAGTTGCTCTATTTACCTATATTTTGTTTCCTACAGAGTATAGTGGATGTGAGTTTTTACCATCTTGGAATTAGTAAAGTGCCAAGACCTTCCTGTGCACATAACATTTATCAAGGGACCATCGACTTCTGGAGAAATGGGGATCTCAGCCTGGGCAGCCCCAGGAATGGTCCACACCGTGAGTCCTTTCTGGGGGCTCAGACCCCAGTCTGGCCTTTCTGTGCCCTCTTCCAGCTACCCATGGGGGTTGCCTCTTGAGTTAGAAAGTAAGGATGGTAAAAAATCTGTTTGGCAGAGTGAGTTCCCAAGAAATGAGCAGGTGGTACTGAGAAGGCTTCCAAGCTCAGCAGATTTGGGACATGCTGTATGACAGGGTTTCTCTGCTGTCAGCCCTGCAGAGCCTTTGTTTGCTGATATGCACTGCAGGGCTCTTCACTGACAGAATTTGGTAGGAAAGCAGTCCCTTTCTTGAGGAGCATCCTTTAAGACCATAAAATATAAAGTGTTCCATAATATGCTCTTCTTATGAGAACCAACAGGTAGTTAAGCATGCATATGTTAAGCATTTAGATGAAGATTAGAAAGGTATGTACAGATCAGTCTGAGCCAGAGTGAGACTCCATCTCAAATAGAAAAAGTAGCTAGTCACCTGCCTTTCCAGCCACATGAGAGGAGTTTGAGGTTGCAGTGAGCTGTGATGATGCCCTAGTGCTCTAGCTAGAGTGACAGAGCAAGACTTCCATCTACAAAAAGAAAAAAAAAGTGGCTCGGCGCCTGTAGCACAGTGGTTATGGTGGCAGCCCCATATACTGAGTCTGGCAGGTTCAAACCTGGCCTGGCAATGGCAACTGTAAGATAAAAAAGCCGGGCGTTGTGGCGGGCACCTGTACTCCCAGCTATTTGGGAGCCTGAGGCAAGAGAATTGCTTGCACCCAAGAGTTTGAGGTTGCTGTGAGCTATGACAGCACTCTACCAAGGGTGACATAGTGAGACTCTGTCTCAAAAAGAAGAAAGGCATTTTACACCCTCCCCCAAAATCAGTAGGCAGGCCTTGGACAAACTTTTTAGTCTGAGAGTGGGCAAAACCTGGCTTTTATACAGTTTCTTTTCCCTTCCACATTGAACTATAGAATTTGTCGGAGTCAGTGAGGAGTCCTGAGCGGGAACCAGAGCAGACTTGGTTCTTTATCAGCATCAGTGAAAGGGCAGCTCTGGACTGCAGGGCCCTAGGTGAGGGGGAGGAGGGTGTAAAGGTCACTGATGGAGAGAGAGGCACAGGGAGGACAGAGTACTCTTTGAGAGGACATACCCTTTGAGAAGGGTATGACAGTGAAGTTGGACAGGGCAGGGCGAGGGCACAGTGAGAGCAGGCCACTTGCTGTCTGTGAACATTCCTCAGGAGGGACTGACCACCAGGCCTCCCAGACAAGGCCTCTGCCTTCGGGGCAGGTGGGGGTGGACAAAAAGCCTTCTCCTAAGGCAGGAAGAACCTAGAACCAGAGAGGCCAGGACCAGGGCCAGCCACATGGTCAGTCAGTGTCCTACCAGTTACTCTAAACACTCCTGTCCCTCCAGCTGAACAGCCTCAGCACCCTCCTGGGCAGAAGTTACAGACGCACTGTCCCAGTAGGCAGCCGCTGTGTAGTCGCCCTGCCTCTGGATGCTCTTGGCACAGTCAATGCTGTGTCTCCCTGGCACCTGCCTGACAGGTCGCAGGCCCAGCAGAGATTCCTTTTACCTTGAACATCACCCCTTAAGAGTGACGGCCCCACCAGAGAAGGCCTGGGACTGCCCTATTTTCCTGGTCAAGAGTATTTCTGTTATTTTAAATGAAAATCAGTAGACAAATCAGGTATGTGGAGAGAGTTAAACTATTTGAAGTTTGCAAATTACATCAACCATTCCCTAAGTTTTGGTGGCTCCAGACAGAGACACAGTCAGATCATTCCATAGGAAGTCTGGCTTTCACGCACGACCACACATTTGGCACATGCGCCAGATAGCCCAACTTGTGCCTTGGGACTAAAGAGATACACGAGCAAAAAACCAACTGCTCAGGAGAGACCTGCAGAGCTCAGTCTGGATGGGCATTTCCATGGGCTCTTCCCACACTAGCAGCTCTCCAAAGGGGACCTCAGCCTCAGAGGAGCTGGCTGCCCACAGAGCCCTGCTTCGAGCAGCTTTCAAGGCACAAAGGTATCCCCAGTTCTGCTGTCTTCGTGCCGCTGCCGTGAGGCTGGGTAGGACCTCACTTTACTTTAGTTACTTTTATAGACCCATCTCCAGAGGCAGCTGCAGCAAGGTCCTGGGTTAGAGCTTCGGCGTGAGAGGTGGAGGACACAGTCCAGCCCGTAACGCCCCTCCCCATCTCCCCATACACGGCTCTCAGCACCTCACTCTGAGACATCTTCACAAATCATAGCTGGTGGTGTTTAACCCTGCATTTCCCAGAGTTATGTGACAGTAGAGCACGTTCCTCCCAGACCACCTTTAGGTGCCCCTGGTTCAATGACACCCCTTAGCACATGTTGAAGTTCACCTGGAGGCCACGTGACACAGGCACTGTTTGATACAGAACAACTGGTCACGTGTGAATATTAAATTAATTAAAACTAAATGGAGATCAGCCCCTGGGTCAGCTACCATGCTGACAGAGAGTTCTGTCCCACCGCCGCAGCCCAGACCTTCCCCTAACTACTCCCCCAGTGACTGTCTCTGCCCTGGCCATGCTCAGGGATAGCCCCCTGTGGACAGGGGTCAGCTGGAGACCATCTGGGCCCCTGCATGGTACTGGTGTCTAGTTCCAGCAGCCGGGAGCTCCCTGGGAAGCTGGTGGATGGACAGAGCACCCAGGAGTCCAGCCCTGCTGTCACTCCGGCCTTCTCCCAGGTGAGTGGCCGCGGGCCTAGCAAATGGTCTCTCTTGCAGAGGATCAGCACAGCCACGGGTGACGGCAAACACTACTGCTACCCCCACTTCACCTGCGCCGTGGACACAGAGAATATCCGCCGGGTATTCAACGACTGCCGCGACATCATCCAGCGGATGCACCTCAAGCAGTATGAGTTGCTGTGAGGCCCGCCTGCCCACCCGCATTTGCGTCCCGTGTTTGTGCTCTGTCCCCACCCGTGTCCACACACCATGTCCGCTTGTCCCAGACGGCAGGACGTGGTGAGTTTCTACTTCCTCGTCCTGCTGTGACCACTGCACCTCGGTGACCTCTGCCCACCCAGGGTCTGGTCTGTCACCTGTTTTTTTTCAACGAAGCCTGCTGCAGCCTCCCTGCCACCACCCTGCTTGGTGGCACTGCAGTGAGGTCCCTTTGGGCCCCTCTTTGCTCACTCATTCACTGAGTCATTGCAGAGAACTCAGCAGACAAAGACAGGCACCTCTTCCTGGCTCCTCGGCATGACTTCAGGTGTTTGGGGCAGTGGGCCCGGGGCTAGCAAGTGACTATTCCTTGTATGCCAGGCCCAGGACTTAGAATAGACCCCTACCGACATGACGAGAAACCCTTTCAGGGTTGAGTTGGGTGGCAACCTCAGGCATTTGAATTAGAACTACTTTGAACCTTCTGCATTTACGAGGAAAATCTGTCACAGTCCCCACTGCAAAATTTGGCTTGTCCAAAACTGGTTCTCTAAACTTGCCCCACAACATGGGTGTACGCTTCTTTCCTAGATTCTCTGTGCTATTGTTTCATTGCTGGTTTATTTTACTGTACAGACCACAAAATGTAAATTCTTTTATATAACTACTATGGAAAAATCCTATAGATCTTTGTGCCTTGATCATAGCTATACCTATATAAGAAATGTGTTTTATTGTGATAAGTAGCTTAATGCCAACATTTCCTGCCTCTTACTCTGTAAAAGAAAAGGAATGACATCTGCAGAATTTAGTGTGTTTGAGGTCAGTCACAGTGATGCTTGTAATCCTGGCACTCTGGGTAGCTGATGTGGGAGGATTGCCTGAGTAGAGGAGTTTGAGACCAGCCTGAGCAAGAGTGAGACCCCATCTCTACTAAAAATAGAAAAACTAGCTAGGTGTTGTGGGGGGCACCTGTAGTCCCAGCTACTCTGGAGGCTGAGGCAGAAGGATTGCTTGAGCCCAGGAGTTTGAGGCTGCTGTAAGCTATGACACCAGGGCATTAGGTGAGACACTGTCTCAAAAACAAGTAAATAAAAAGAATTTAGTATATTTTATCAGGTTGATACTTTATAGAAGACTACCCAATTAAAAGAAAATATTGTAAGTTATACTCCTTAATCACCTACACCTTACCAACAGTGTCTCCCCGACATGGCAAGGTGCCCCAGCCACCTGCTTGCACTTCTTGGAGCCTCAGCTGTCAAACCTGAGCTGAGTCAAAGAACAAATCTAATGTTCTTTTCAGGGAGCCAGGGATTTTCTTTTTTTCTCTCCAGATACTGTTTTTCTTGATTGTTAAAGACTAGTTAAAGCCTTGCTAGTTAAAGACTTCTCAGCAATTCCCTATTCAAAGCTTTGGACATAGGCTCTATCACACAAGTAAACAGACAGCAAGATAAAAACAAAATGGCACCAAATGTATGTGTGTTTGGCCTAGGAGAATAAGGATGGCATCTCCATTTGTATTTTGAAGAAGAAAATTACAAACCTCTACTTAAAATATAAAATCAAAATACATGGCTCTTTCTCGCGCTTGAAGATTTGCAAGTGCAACCTCAAACATTACAGTGCACAAACAGCAGGTACAGAGTAGGTCTGCTGAGCAGGACACTTCACCTCACAGGCTGTCTGCAGCCACAGCCGCCAGGGGAGTTTGCACAGGTGCAAAATAGCCTGTAAAAATGTCCAGAGTTAAGGTTTCAACAATACAAATCTAGAGAAGTGAATGTCTACATTATTTCATTAATTCCCTTTTAATCTTTAGTCTTTAATATTTTAAAGTATACTCTGTAAATAAGCATTTTATAATCCTTTATGAATTCACCCAGATTCAAAATGCTCTTTTTTAAGAACGGAAGACAGCATTACAGTCAATCCAGTAAACACCTTTTATCTCATTATCACCATCTTCCTGCCCCTCCATCCACTGTCTCAGGAAACTCTCAGTTGAACTGAGACATAAAATGGAAATTATTTTCAGGTTCCCTTGTACTTTCAAATTAAAACATGAAGAAAACTGGAAAGATATATTCCCATAAAGAAAAAGTGAAGCATGTTGTTGTGCATCAGATTACTTAGCAATTCCCCTCTAAATGCCCTATCTAAAAGTTTGATTCAAAATACCAACCAAACTGTTAGAAAAAAAAACAGAAGACTTTTTTTTGAGATAGTTTCGCTTTGTCGGCCTCAGCAGAGTGCTGTGGTGTTACAGCTCATAGCAACCTCAAACTCTCCGACTCAAGTGATTCTTTTGCCTCAGCCTCCCAAGTAGCCAGGACTACAGGCGCCCACCACAGCACCCAGCTATTTTTAGAGACAGGGTCTCACTCTTGCTCAGGCTGGTCTCGAACCTGTGAGCTCAGGCAATCCACCCGCCTCAGCTTCCCAGAGTGCTGGGATTATAGGCATGAGCCACCTCGCCCCGCCCTAAGACATTTTATCTGGCTTAAAATGATCAAACAAGTATTTTCAAATACCAAAAGCTATGTCCTACTTCATTTTTTAAGTTTCTTTTCATCATTGAAGGCATCAAAATTCAACAACTTGGTCTCCTGGAGAGAAAATTACTAATCCGAAAATCTGATTCCATTAATCTAGCACAGAAGAAAAAAAAGTCTGTGAAAACAGTGTGTTCCTGCACATTACACCTGTACTTTTAAGGGTACCACTTTATATGATAACAGGGATCTGAGAATCCCCACACAGGCAACAGAAGCAAACCTGGTGTTCATGTGCACATGCCCACGCCTGGGGAAGATGGGCGTAGACTGTGCCGTGCATGCCAGCAGTGACACTGATACCATTCTCACACTGTACAGATACAACCTTTGATAATCCATATATTGGATAAAAATGAGAAAACTGATTGTTGTAGAGTACACATTCCACTTTTATAGCATGAGAACAGTGCAATCAGCTATTTATTCTGCAGTAACTTGCATCTGTGATTTAGAGTCTCTGTGGTGTGAAGTGAGACGTCCACACGTGGTCTGGTCCTCCCTCCATTCAACTCTTCAAGCTCTGTCTGAACTTCCACTTCTTGGGCCTGGATATTTATTCCTAAGTGCAGATGTCACCTGCTCTTCACATCGTCCTAGGCTTTCTGAGCAGCTTCCAACCAAAAAAAAAAGGTGAGGCTAAAAGCTCAAAGTGAGCTAACAGGAGCACAGCAAGGAACCCTGCTGCTCCACAGTAGGTAGCCAGAATCATGTCCTCGCGAGGGAGGGAGCACTTGGAGAGAGCGTGTCCTGTGGATGTTATGCTGCCCTAGAACGACAAGGGGACATCATGCTGCAGTGAGCACACTGCATGTGGCCTGACATGACAGTCTGACCCAGAACAAAGAGAAAAGGCCACCTCCTGGGGCTCCATCTGGTGAGAGAAGTAACCCTCCTCACCTGAGACCCTGAGTCTGCACTGGGCACGGCTCACAGTGCAAACACGCTGAGGCCCAAGTGTGCCTGGCTGGAGCTGGTCTGGAACAATGGCCTCTGTTGAAATTAGCCTCTGGCCCAGTGGGTCCCCATCAGATATGAGGGGGATGTGCGACCCCATGCAGAGAGGCACCAAGACTGAGGGGCACTGGTCAGTGAGGACCAGAAGTGCAGGAGTCTATGCCACTAGACACTAACAGGGGTGGCGAACACGCGGCTAGAGCCGCATGCGGCTCCCGGCCAAAATGAATTTCGGCTCTTTGCCTCTTATCATTATTTTGTATACTGTGGCTCTTTGCCAAGTTTGGATTTTGTTATGCTGCTTCTGAGGA